>LGSN01000126.1:0-63223 GCA_001314375.1 Phytophthora podocarpi | reverse complement strand
CACTTCGTTGACTGGATACTTTGGTGGTCTCCTTCGTCTTGATGGGTGCCCAACTGGATACAGCTTCACCTGGGTTGTTCTTTCATTCGGGATGTGTCGGTTCATTCGGGTTGCACACCGGTCATTCAGGTTGTGCGTAGCTCTGGTGGCTTGGATCACGTCTTGATGTCTTCGTTCTGGGTCATCAGCTCGGGAACTTCATCAGTGCGACAGCATCGGTCGACACTCCGGTTCTTCATGGCGTGGTGTCTTGCAGTGGTGATAGTTTGATCTCTTCTGGGGCTGTAAGCGCATACGTTTTCGCGGTGGTTGGTTCTTGGGTAGCTTGAATTGATGCTTCGACTCCACCAAGGTGGGCTGCCTCCCAGGATACATTCACTGGGGGCATTTCTATCCCCNATCCTATGGGCCTATACGCAAGCCGGGCATCAGCTCCCGCGATCTTCAACCAGTCGCTATCTTCAAGTGTCTCGCACGTACACCATCCTGGATCATCTCCTTTTCCCACCATATCATCCGGATCTGCTGACTGGACGGCTGAGATGGCAGCTGGGATTTTCCCCAAGTTGCCTCGTGTCATTTGCATACATCGTATCTGCAACAAAGGTCAGGATCCTCTTCAAAGTCGGAGCTGTCATCGTCGGAGTCGGTATCGTCCTCCACGATCTCNCATCCCGCGAGCTTCTTCCACCAGGTCCTCTAGAGTTTGACTTCCCGGTGCTGCCGCAACTGGGGCGTATTTTCGGCGCTTGCGATCAGCCAAGGCTGCTATTTTCTTGTTTTTGCTTGTTTCGCTTCGTCTTGCGTGGCATTCCAGCGACTTAGGAAATGACATCGCTGTTCGAAAGCTCTACTACGCATTGCACCACTATTTGTATCAACCAGCAAATCAAGCTCAGCAAGAGACCGCCTAAAACAATATATTTTGTTTTGATTCGTTTGGCAAACTATCTTTACCGGTGACTACTACGCCAACGTATTTTGGGGGATTTTAGTTTTATCGCCGACGATATATTGTGGCACACTGCCATATTTATCCAACAATAATTTTTATCCTTTCAGTTTAGACAGGATTTAGGTTGCACATCGCTAAGGGTATTGTGCGAAGTGCTTCTACTCCGTCAATTTTTGAGTGATGAGCTCAGAGAAGCATACATTGTGTAGCAGACAGACGACTGTACACAACTACGATTTACTTTACGCTGCAAACAAGCCACTCTATCGTGGAATTGGAGGAAATGATAAAACGAGGTGTTTTCAATGAGCTTATCACTAGGGATACCTACTCGTTGTGTTCAGCGCTAACACTCACAACACTGAATCCACTGGAACAGATGACTTGATTCTTCTGCCACAAAGCCAAAGCTCTGTAGTGGGAGGTCGGTGTTGTTCTGCGACAACGTGTACTGAGTCTCGTAGCCCACATGCTTCCCATCCAGATGAGCCATGAGGTTGGAGTACCCGGTCCCTCCCGCCTGTTTCCGGTTACTGCCACAGAGGTTGCAGCGGAACAGTCCTTGACCAAGTGATGCATAGAAGAAGAAGGCGAGTTGCTTGTTGGAGACCATCGTAGTTCAGTGAAGATGTAGTTGTGGGCACTTAAAAGGCTCGAGGGCCATGCAGGAAACCCGCGGACACGGCTGAAGCAAGAGCCCCTAGCCAGTAGTTTTTCGCCGAGGCGAATGTGGTGTGCAGGACTTCATCGCTGATGTCATCGGAGCTGGACTGTGACGCCATATCGGGAGGATTTGTTGGTGAGACTTCAAGCTCCAGTCAAATCCATATTTATTGCCAATAATTGGTGCAATATGGTAGAATATCGTGAAGGTGCCGACAGTACTTAAGCGGAGTTTATACAGAGGTTAAGTCAAATGGTGCAAATCTGNCAGCGAGCTTTTAGGGTAGATGGGATAGCGCGGAGCGCGTAGCAGGGTGATAGTTTAAAGTTGATACCCCTCGTTTTTGCATGTTTATGTCTGTCGGCAGCGTCGGCAGATGTCGGCACCTTTATGGTATGGTATTGTATTGGAAACGGTAGAGTCCAATAATAAAATCTTTTATTGGTAAACCCAGTTATTTATTGGTTCGCAATTATTATTTCCGACCTCTGGTGTACACCTCCTTCCTCTACAGCACTGCTCGTGGCCACGAGTCGTGTGACATCGTGGACGGCCAATGCGATAGAAGTGATCGCGACTCTCAATGATTCGTTATTGAATGAAGGAAGCGACCCGGGAGGAGTTATCAACAGGCCCACTCTCGCTAATGACCGACACAGCTTTAGTGAAGCCAAGCGAAGCACAAAAGCCAGGTTGACCATCACAGTTTATCACCAGACAGGCTGCCGACACGATCAATTGGTCACATGTCCTGGAGTGCTTGCGCTTCGAGTAGAGAATACATGTACGTCGTTTTCACTCGAGCATTACCAGAATCTGTTGTGAGACAGATATATGAACATGCTCTCCTCCAATTCGTAGAGATGTATCGAAGAACCGAGTTGCTGGCGAGGCCATGCTCTGTAGTCTATACACGAGGTACTGGCCAACTATGCGTTCACGTCCTGCGTGCTGTGGAAGTACTACGGGCAACTAATTTTCATGCACACTAGTGGATTGACTACCACCATGCACCTGAACCTGAGGCACTCTAAGTTCTCGATCCACAACGAATTCATGACAGAAGAGCTTTTACGTGCTGAGCTACGTCGATGCCAGCGGCACTCATGCTAGAGGCCACGGCATGACTAACATCGGTGAACGCTTTCTGCGTTCGAGTTTTCATCGAACCGGCTGCCACAAAACGTTCTGGGCATTAATGTGGATGCCTTCAGACCCTATCTGCCGCGTTAACATTTTGGATAATCTCCAGCTGCAAAATAATTGTATTCACAGCTTGCGAATGGCTTTGTTTGAGATCTTTAGATTGCGATCTTGTATTGCAGGTCGTATCACTGCGATTAACAACCGTAAGGCTTGCTTGATCAGCTCAGGCGTCCGCAGCAGGAATCCACTCGTCTGTACCAACAGCATATACAAATTTTGTTTGCCGACGCGTAGCTCTTGATCATCATCCACGAAGGAATCTTGTCGCCAGTATCGATATCAATACAAAACTTACGCACTTCAATTTGGATGCGAAGCGCCCGAGGATCGCCAGCCACAAAAGCTGCCGGGTAATAGTCGATCCGCTCGCCTGCCTGCAACGTTTCCGGCAGGAGCTCGCTGGCCGACAAGCGACTCCAACACCCTGCCCTGCGTAGTGCGGCGAGGCTGCTATAATATTAATAGTCGCGGTTGAACTTCAGTTCTGACGTTGAGCATAAACGAGCATCGTTAAGTCAGGCCACTTCAGAAAATGGTTTAACACACTTGACTCGCAGGGCTTCTGGGCGATCCGTGCAATGATTTCCGGAGTTGAAGTACGCAGCAGCGTGAAGTCGAGTTGCCCCCACCAACTTCGGCACGCAATAAATCAAGTCGCGCGGAGTGCATCAAGCTACTGCTTGAACTAAGCAGCACTACGCGGCCAACACACCACTCGATTCGAGACTTCTCGAGGGCGAGGACTATAGTCATGCTCGTGACAACGACGTTTAACATGATGGAAAAACTTCAACTAACTGCTCACACATCAACAACATCATTCATTATCATCCTGTACGCTGCACAGTGTGCAGACTAGCACCTTCAGACATGCAACTTTGCCCCAAGCAGTTCATGCCCTCATGCAAAGCTCCGGAACCTTTGCCGTGTAGTGATATGCACCATTCGGTTGAACTCATTAGTTCATTCTGCAATTTGCTTCCAATCAGCCAAGCACCTCCAAACAAGCATCCAAATATCGTCACGAACAATCGAATTGAACCATGGCGGCTGGGGTGATTGTGAACACGCCCGACATCGACGATACGCCGACTGAGGGCTCGCGCACGTACGCTATCATCGTCTGCGTCTTTGCGTCGCTGGGAGGCATTTTCTTCGGCTATGACCAAGGCGTGACGTCAGGCGTGCTCATCATGGATTCGTTCCTCAATGACTACTGCATGGGCTGGCACAACTTCACCTATGCGGACTGCACGAAGTCCACATCTGATCTGCCAAGCGAGTGGACGACGTTCACGGTTTGGTACAACATGGCGTACAACCTGGGCTGCTTGGTCGGAGAGTTCATGGGCGGCAATGTTGCTGACAAATTTGGGCACCGAGCGACCATTTTCTCGGCGGGCGTGTTGTTCTGTGGCGGTACCTGCTGGGTTTGTTTCAACAAGACACAGGCGCACACGCTCATGTACATCGCACGTATCATCCAAGGATTCGGCGTTGGCAACTCGTCGTTTTCGCTACCGCTGTTTGGTGCGGAGATGGCCCCAAGGAGCTTCGTGGCATGCTGTCCGGCTTCATGCAGATGACTTGTGTGATCGGTCTGTTTCTTGCGAACGTCGTCAACATCATCGTGGAGGACCGCAACCGCGGCTGGCGTACAACCAACGGTGTCTCCATGGCTCCACCGTTGGTCGTGCTGCTCGGCATTTGGTTCGTGCCCGAAAGCCCTCGTTGGACGTACATGAAGAAGGGTAAGTCGGAAGCTGAAAAAGTCTTGAAGAAACTTTGAATGACTGAAAACGTAGGCCATGAGCTGGAAGCTATTGGTGACCTGATCGCAGAAGAGGAGGCCGACGGCAAGGACATTCTGGACCTGGTCATCGATCCGTCACTTCGCAAGCGTTTGGTTATCGCCATGGTGCTGCAGGTGCTGCAACAAGCCACTGGCATCAACCCCATTATGAGTTATGGAGCCCTCATCTTCAAAGACATCACAGAGGCTGGTATCTACTCGTCCCTCTTCATCTCTGGTGTAAACTTCATGAGTACCATTCCAGCGATGCGCTGGGTGGACACGTTTGGTCGTCGTCAAATGCTGCTGAATGGCGGTGTGGGCATGATCGTCGGCCACCTTTTCGCCGCTATCCTATTCACGGCTATCTGTGACGGTACCGTGGACAACGCCGGCTGCCCTAAAGTGGGTGGCTGGTTCATCTGCATCGGCACAGCTTTCTTCGTTTTCAATTTCGCCATCTCGTGGGGGCCTGTGTGCTGGATCTACCCAGCTGAGATTTTCCCGCTCAATGTTCGTGCATCGGCTGTGTCTCTGTCGACTGCTGCCAACTGGGCTATGAGTGCTGTGATGACGGAGGTTGTGAAGCTCTTCCCGTCGCTCAATATCAACGGCGTGTTCTTCTTGTTCGCGGGGCTATGTCTTATCTGTCTCGTGTTCGTTTACTTCTTCTGCCCGGAAACGAAGGGCATTCTGCTTGAAGACATTGAGGTGCTTTTCCACAAGGGCAAGAACGCCCAGCCGCCGAACTTTGTCGAGGTCAAGTCGCCGGTCAGCTTGGCCTAAATGAAAACAGTTACGTAGAGCCTCCCATACAGGCTTTTGAGCAGTGGAGCCAGGGAAAGATACGGATGATAACATGTATGTAGTTGCCAGTTGCAACAGCATAGCAGAAAATATCGTGTTGACTCAATGTTACTGCTTCGCCATCATTCGCATCCGTAGTGATACTCCTCAAAGTCATCTTCGTAGCCACTGTCTCCATCCAACGGATCCACGCCAGCTTTTGCAGAGGCCTTAAGCGATCCACGTCGTGTGGTGCGTTTCGATCGCGGCGGACCATCCCGAAGCAACTTGCTGTCGTTGTTGGGGCTGCTACCTTCATCACCTTGAAGACGTTGCTGTCGAGAGCGTGAACGAGATAGCGAGTCGCTCTCCTCAGTCTCGATGATTTCCTGAATGTCGTCGCTGTCGCATTCGGTGTTATTGTCGTAGGCGTCGAAGCCTCGGCCATTCAGGCGACGAGGACGCTGCTTTGACTTCGCTGGGGCCAAGCCTGACGTTTCCTTCTCACCATCGTGCTTAAAGTCGAACGCGTGAGGACCAGACTTGTAAGGCGATATGGGGTCCTCGATGTCCACAGTCTTTTGATCGGCCTTATATTCGATCGGGTGCACACGAGATGACGCTTGCTCTTCGCCTGGTATGTCCTCCTCGATACCTTCGTCGTCGCTTAGACGAGATGCTCGACCCGCACGACGTCGCTTTTCACGGTCTCTGAGCTCAGCATCACGCAACGGCCTCAAAAACGGGTGATCAAGGCACTGTTTAGCTGATAGGCGAAGCTTAGGCTCAAGCTGCAAAGTGTTGACAAGGAAATCAAATGTTCCTTCAGCAAGTGGCCGATCGACTAGTAACTCCTGGAAAGACTTTGATGCTGTTTGAAGAGAGACAACACCTCGAGGAACTCGAGGGAGAAGTGCCGCCGGGAGGGGCCCGAGGTAACTCTGGATGAGGTTTCTATACGGCCGTCAAAGCAAAAACATAGTAGTCACGTCACACCCTGCAACTGAGGCAAATCAGTAACCAGCCCTTACATTTGCTCGATTTGCGTGTTTCCAGGGAAGAGCGGGTGGCCCGTTAACAGTTCCATTAGCACGCATCCTACACTCCAAATGTCGGCATCGAAAGAATAGCGGTCGAGCCTGAACAGTTTGAGAGCACAATGTACACAGCAAATTGTTACGGAAGCAATATTAGGGGTCACCACGATGAAAAAATATTTAGAGCTTACCGTAGCTCTTGCTCTGGTGGCCGGTACCAACGCGTTGCCACATAGTCTGACAGCGGATCGCCTTCAAACTGCACAGTCCTCGCAACACCTACACCCAACAAACACAAGTTTGTTATTTGCTTGTTCAAAAGCCGTGTTATCTCAAATGAGCACCTTACCGAAGTCGCACAACTTGATATCCCCATTTTCATCGATAAGGATATTGTCAGGTTTGACATCTGGCATAGTACGTAGTAAGGTTAGTTAGACAAGGGAAAATCTTCAGCACTAAATTCATCTAAATCCTCACAAACTTACCTCGATGAATAATGCGGCTGGAATGGCAGTATTCCAAAGCCTTGCACAGCTGATAGGTAATTTTCCTTGCCTCCTGCGGCTTTATGCCCTTTTTGTTTCTGGATAATAGCTGGCAAAACGAGGATACAGGTGACAGAGTTTTAGCAGACCGAACAACTTCGAGACTTTGCTGCTACTCTCACCTTCACTATGCCTTCGCACACATAATCAAACACAAGATGCAATAATCCGTCGTGGCGGAAACTGTTGCGGTACGACACGATGTTCGGATGGCTGAGCATTGAGCATGCTTGGATCTCCCGCATCGACAGTTGTTCATCTACGACAGCACCACCACTAGAAAATTATGTGATGCGAAATGCAATATATAGTGTGAGTAATCCTACCATCAGAACTCTTGAACTTCTTGATTGCCACATAGTCACCGCTGGCCTGGGTCGCATACACGTTAACTGAGTTTACATTATATCGTGACCCCAGCAAAAAAGCAAAGCAAAGCCTGATTCTACAAAGTAAACGCACTTTTTCTTTGGCTTTGTACACGATACCGTACGTGCCCTCGCCAATGATTTTCTCCACTATGTACTTGTCCATTGGATGCGTCCAATCCTTCCGTCTTTTAATGCACGAGGGGAAACTCTGCAGCACGTCAGTTAGTGGTCCTATTCAAAATAGGCGCCGCCTTCCGTTTCAGAGTTTATTATTCTTGAGCCAAGTTTACCAAGCCTTCGATTTCACCACCCAGAAAAATTACCGAATCCGCTGGATGACTGCTTCTTGCTTTTCTTCTTGCTTTCAATGCCAGTAGGTATAACCGGTTCCAATAATCGCTTCTTAGAGGCGTCCGACTTGGCCTTCAAATATTTCCCCACGTTCTCGTCTTTGGTAGTTTCGCTTGTGGGGATGCTCGCCACATCCACTTCCACCAGATTGTCATAGGCGACCCACTTGCCACCGACTTTCAAAACGGCGCCTTGCACCTGAGGTTTCGCTTCACGCGCAGCCTTTTCCTTCGCGACTTGCACGACGTCCAGTCCTTGCTTTTGAGCTTCCTCATACTCCTGAAATGGATTAATAAACACCTGAACACTCTGGATGCGCACATCCTCGAAAGGACGGTCCTCTGCACCAGTCTCCACGCGCTCAACGGCGTCCAGCACATCCATCCCTCCAACAAGCCGACCAAATACCGCGTGCTTTTTGTTCAGGTGTGGGCATGCTTTGAAGGTGATGAAGAACTGAGAGTTGTTTGTACCTGGTCCAGAGTTCGCCATACTCAGCACACCTCGCGCATCGTGAGACTTCATCAAACACACAAAACGCCATCACATGTGAGTTTTCAGGCAATGATAACATAATCAAACGCAAGTTGTATCCCTTACCAGCCGGCTGTCAATCTCATCACGGAAGGGCTTCTTCCAAATGGATTCGCCACCTCGACCTGTGCCCGTTGGATCTCCTCCTTGCATCATGAAACCCTTTATGACCCGGTGAAACAGAACACCGTCGTAGTACTTGTTCTGACACAAGGTCATAAAGTTATCCGCCGTCTGCGGAACGAAATCGCAATCCACTTCCAGGTTGATGTTGCCAAGGGTTGTCTCCAGTCGCACAAGGCCTTTCTTCTTCAGCTTCCTTACAGCCTGCCACCTCCGTTCAAGCAGCTCCTGATCAGAGGCCAGCGCCACAGTGTTCTTCGTTACAGGAGCTCTCACACTCGATGTGAACGAGCTTGAGCATTCTCCAGCAGTAAACTGCGAATACTGCAACTTTCCTAAGCCCGCCGTCTTGTTTACCGCACTCTCGTCTTCTTTTGACAAGTTGCGGTGGGTCAATGAAGCCACAATTTTGTCTTTCTCACTCACACCATCAGCTCCACCCTTGATCTTTTCCGCTAGCTCCTTCTGGGCCGCTCGCTTAGATTCCAGCTACAGCATATACAAAAAGATGTCAGCTACACCCTTGCCGATGTTATCGAGCGAATCGACTTGAAATCGCTGCCTTACCTCTTGGAGAATACGATCCGTTGCAGCATTTGTACGAATATTCCGAGCTGCAGTTGTTGCAGGAGCATTCTACATCACCGATATCACGTAATTCTTCGAGTGAGCTCAAATTCATTGGAGGAGAGTTCAATTGAACGTGAACGCTCACGGCACGTACATTTTCGCTCGCTTTCGCACGCCGCAGATGCTCGAAGTTCTCTATTTCGCGGTTGGAAAAATCTTGCGGGTCCTGCAGAATGATGATATCTTTGCGCTTAAAATTTGCGCCAGAAATGAGATCCTGCCCATCAACACCACAGAGAAGCCGACGTTAGCATCTATGGGTCCTAAAAATTGTAGAGCCGCAGGTTTTGCACCGTCCAATTCTTCGGTTTGATGTTGAGCTCTTCAATGGCCTCGTAGCAGAAAACATTGCCCGTAGTCACGATCGTGGCGATCTTTGTATTGTCTGTGAAGACCTTGTAGGTCACGGGGCAGAAATACTCTCCCTGCGAGTTCTTGCTGAAGTGCAACTGGATGAGTTCTTTCAACGCCAGCGGCTTGCCCGTCACAGGGTTCTGTGAAGCAACAGTATAACATTAACGTGAGTAGTAAGCATCATCTTTGGCCCGATGGCGTCGATTGCAGGACCTACGATCTGGTGTTTCTTGACGTATGGCACGACGGCCTCCAGGTCGAACAGGTGGCCCTCGCGTGTGCATACCGGGTTCTAGCACCACATACAGTCCTGTAAGTTAGAATATCAGACAACAGAGGGGGTGAGCTGGAAGTTCGCACCGTGAAGGGGCAGAGAGTGATGGCGCAGCAGTTGAACGGTAGACCTTATCATCCAACAGCGCAGCAAGGGTTTAGCACAAGCACAAGACACAAGAACGAGGGAGACGTGGGGCGTACGCTTGTAGGCACGACGGATCTCCTGCTTCTTGCCGCCGTAGAGATACTTGTGCTCCGTCTGCGTGATGAACAGCCGGTCCTGGCTGTGGCGATTCTTGCCCATGTTGGCCAAGCGATGAATGTGCACCTCAGATACGTCATTTTCACTTTAGTGACTTAGTGCCATATCGATATCTGTTCACCTGCCATGGTTCGTGTGGTGCTGAGACGAGTGGCGGTCTCTGTGCGACGCTGGGCGCTCCCGGTAGCGCCGACTACCGGCGCTGGGTCGTTTACTGCAGCAACAACAAGGGCCCGACTTGCGCTAGCACGTAACTTTCAGATGCCAATCGCAACTGTCCGGAGCTTCGCGACGTCATCCGGCAGCGTCTTCGACCTGGCACAAGCACTCAAAGCCAAGGAAACCTCCACCGATGACCGCATGGCGGCCATCAACGCGATGGAACTGAGCTCGTCGCTGGACAAGACAGTCAAGGAGCAACATGCGCTGGTGATCGTGGACAGCGACGCGCTGGAGACGCTGCTGAGCTTCCTTCAAGATAGCGACACCATCGCGTCGTCCGGTCTGCTGGTGCCAGCCTTCCTGGCACTCATCCGCTTGTCGACGGAGCCACTACTGACTCAAGAGCTTCTGAGACTGAACGCGCTGGCGATCTTGACCCCATTTTTGACGCAGACGGACCCACGACTGCAGGCGGCTGCTTGCCTCACGTTGGGCAACCTGGCGCTGGAGCCGACTGCTGCTGACGCTGTTTCTTCTCCTACGGTTGTGAGTGCAGCTTTGAGCGTACTGGCGAGTCCCCATGAAGCTATTAAACGTGCAGCTTGCTCTTGTGTGGCTAACATTGCTAGTTGCGCCCAAGGCCGGCGTCAGATCATCGAGCAAGATGGCGTGCAGCTCATAGGTGGGCTACTTGAAGACGAGTACAGCGACCCGCTGCGCGGGGCAGCTGCTTTTGCGCTGGGTAATATCCTGTCTGGGCGGGACATCGATGTACAGGACTTGCTTCGCGAGAGTGGCGCGTTGCCGAACCTTGTGTTGTTGCTGTCATCGATATTTTCCGAAGACGTCAACAGTAGCGCTGCGTGGGCTGTGCATCATGGCGTTCATCTCAATGCAGCCAGCCAGTCACTCGTGGCTGAGGCCGGCGGACTAGGCATGCTGGTTCGACATATTGCCACTGGAGCATTGGAATCGCTGCAGACTAATGCGCTGCTTGCGCTGGAGAGCGCTGTAATTTCCAACGAGAAAAACGTGGACTGGTGTCGTGACAACGACGCCCTTCCGGCTTTACAGCGAATGCAAGAGACTGATGGAGACGAGCTCAACATTAACGCGAAACAGGCTCTCACCTCGCTGCTGGGACAACTGCAGTAAAAGGAATGACAATAGCATAGCTTTGCTACCTATTCTGTGCGTAGTATATACCGGAACATTACACTGACAGTTTTTTCTTAGCATTATTTAACAAGGCGAATAGGTTTAGCGCTTCCACAACAACAGCAACAGACGCTAACCACGACACAACCTCTAGATAGCCTCACAGCGCAAGGATGCAACATTATTTTTTCTTAACACGATTCGAGCAGGAGAATAGACATAACTCCTCCACAACAACAGCTAGCGATAACGACGATGCAATCTCTCGTTAGCCTCAGAGCCCAAGGAGGAGTCCGTTACAGCTAACGCGACTGTATAACCTCTCGCTATTGGAACATCGCGTAGATTACTGTTGAGGGTTAGCCTACGTCTTGTATGGAGTGACGCCGCTTCATCACGCCTTCCTTTCCCGCTTGGAGCCAGTTGCAAAATCTTTCTCTTCATGCCAGAATCTACAGCTTCGAGGAAAGATGGTGAAGTTCTTCTGTGCGATCGTTGGTGTGGCGGGGGGGGTGCGTTCCCAGTGGACATCGACGCGGGGCTGTCGGTGGGGGACTTGAAGGACGCGATCAAGGCGAAGAAGCCAGACACGATCAAGTGCGAAGCAGACAAGCTGCAGCTCTTTTTGGCGAAGAAGGGCGTCGCGTGGCTCGAGCCCGACTCCGAAGATGTGAAGAAGCTGAAGAAAGGAGAGAAGACCGCTGTCATCAAAGCGCTAACACACGAAGACCTAGCGCTACAGGGGGGGTATGGAATTGAGGATGTCCTTGCGGGTATGCAGCCCCCGTAAACGAAGCAAATCCACGTGTTGGTGTTGGCTCTGAAGCAAGGGATCTCGGCCCAAATCGTATTACAAGACGGCGTTTTCGATCACTGCAGCGATCAATTCTTCTCAGGATTCCCCACGGTTGGCGAAGTTAATGGTTGGCTCGAGTTTCCGTCGTTGCTGCCGTTGACTGAGCGTCAAACGCTCTACATTCGTTCTTCGTACAAGTCAATCGCTACTCAAGCACTATCGAAGGTGGATCCAAATCGCCGGAAGTATGCAGTCATCACGGGCACGCCTGGGATTGGAAAATCAGTGTTCGTCTACTACGTGATGTGGAGATTGATCAAGGACAAGCAGTGAGTGCTGCTCATGACCGAAGAACCAGCGATCTATTTCGATGGCAGTACGATGTGGGAGTGCAGGCAATTGCCATATTCAGGCAATCGGCAATTCTGGTCGGCCGATTTGTGGTGTCTTGTAGACTCAACAGATCCAACTACTATCGCTGGTTTTCCCATCCGTAAATGCTCAGTTCTTCTGGCAAGCACACCGCGACGAGACTGCATTGGTGAATTCAAGAAGCTGGTTCCAACTCCAGATGTATTCTACATGCCACTGTGGACAAAAGAAGAACTCGCAACAATTGCCCCCCTCTACCCACATGCAGCAACTGTGTGGCGGAATCGCTCGGACTGCTTGGGTGGTGTGCCTCGTCTAGTGTTACAAGACATTCAAACAGATCCGCAAGCCTTGCTGATGTCGGCATGCAGCAGTTGTTCGCTGGATGATTGCATCATGTTGGTTTCTATCAACTCCGAGATCAACTCGAAGACCAAGATTATCCAAGCACTGATCCATATCCACAGTGAAGAACCATACCGAGATTATAGAGTTGTCTATGCTTCAAAATTGGTAATGCAAGTGATTGCTCGAACGAAGTGGCGATCAGATCGCACAAGGATGCAAAGCCTTCTCGGTTCCTGTGATGGAAACCACTCGCGCAATCGCTGTGTGGCTACATTTTCGAGCCGCATGCGATGGATCTGTTGGAGCGGGGCGGGCCTTTCGTATACCGAAAGCTGCTGTCTGGCGTTGAAATGCGAAGGCGGGACACAATCAAGCGCAATCGAGGTTACAGTCAAGATGATGAAGAAATCAATATTCCAGCGTCGCCGCAGGGTCGGCAAATAGTGAAGCGTGTGAAAATCGGCCAATGGTCAAAGCAGCTGTACGTGCCACGGACATCGAATTATGCTGCCATTGACGCGTGGATGCCGAATGTCGGTGGGTTTCAAATGACAGTGGGAAGGAATCACGACATCAAGGGCGGTGCGTCAGACGATCTGGCGAATCTGGGTCCGAACGGCAATCGGCTCTACTTTTTGCTTCCACCACTCACTCTACTACAAATCGTTCACCAAGAAGACACCTCAAACCATCGAGCAGTTTGCAATCCTTATTCCGTATCCCGAAGAGGTATAATGCATGTGAGTGTTTCAGCGCCTCATTGGCATCACCTTCACGGCCCTACCGAGACACTGTTTCATGGTCTATTTCGCCGTCATCGGATAACAGCGAGGAATACAAGTCACGCATGTGTGCGTAGATAGGGTTTCGATCATACAGCTTACTTAAAGTTCCTCCACGCACAATAATTTTTTCATCCTAATATATAAAGTTAGTAATATACAAAGATGACTTACTCACCCGAAAAATACCAAGCTAATAAGGAGCGCACTAAGGCAGCGCAGAAGTGGTATTACCAGCGCACTCGCGACGCTCGTCTTGCCTATCAGAAAGGGTACGACGATAAGAATCGTGAGGACATTCGTGCCCGCAAGCGAACTTAATTAAAAAAATTCTCCGATATAAAATATAGACCATGGCACCATGCTTAAAATTTTGGCTGCTGCCCTTGGGGATCTGAGTCAATACCATTCATCCGGATGGTACTGGCACTCTGATAAGGGTAAAGGCAAATGGGAACAGCTAGGCAAGACCCAAATATATCCAAACCCTGGGTATTGGCCAAACGTTGGAGAGCGCTGCTATTGTAATACCCCCATTAAGAGACACTTTCTAATTATCGATAGAGATGAAACCATCACTTCGTAGGATCTGAGTGTGTTAAGCTCTTTGGTGGGCACTACAAGGTATGCCTCGGCTGTCAAAGTCGATACCGTGGTAGCTTTCAATATTGCAAAGACTGTCGAGATCACGGTTTGACATCGTTTAGCGACGAGAAACTGCGATTTGGAAAATATAAACGGCGGACACCTAAATCACTTTTGGGAGTTGATGATTCGTATATTCAATTTCTATTCAAGTGTACTAAAGTTTCTGAAGCCTCTAAGGAGGATTTAGCTCGTAATTTATTACCAAGAACTCAAATTGGATAGGGTAAGCACAGCGATAAGACATTCGATTGGGTGAAGCTAAACGATAAAAATTATTATCGTTGGCTTAAAACCAGCGACAACGCTTACGCTCAATATCTCTGAATTAATTAATTTCTGAAATTTTTGTATGGGCTATGATATAAAGTCGATCCTGATACAAAGGCATAACCATATAAAGTCAATTCTACGGAAATAATATAGCCAGAGATATATAGCGATGTTTGGATACGAGCTCGAAGGATCACGTCGATTAAAAATTCACCCTATCAAATGGGGTAGTAGCTACCGAGTCAAGGTTCGCGGAAGGACGGGGAGGATGGTATTCATTAGCGACCTCTCTCGCCCTAGAAAGCAGGAATTGGTGGTCAAGCAATACAAAGTTTCCATCGATAAACTAAAGACGTGTATGTCTCCTGACTCCAAGGCGGATACGAAGTACCGCTTCTATAAAGGCAAGCACATGGAATCTCACCTATACGAGAGCATCCAGCCTCGAGAGTTTTACGACAAGCTCGAGAATGTTCTTTCAAGCCAGGCAAATGCCTTCAAGGTGAATATTGCTCTCGGCTACGACCTCGTTAGCCTGACCGATGACAGTGAAACTCGGTATTTCCATCCGAATCTGGCGAATACCTATGTATTCAACACACATGTTGCCATTAACAGCAAGGGTGATATCCGCAAGAAAGTTATTTCGGAGATCCGATCTATGGAGTTGGCTAACAAGCTGAACCACCCCAGCTCTGGATACAAGGTGAAGGCAATCAGTGGATTTAAGATTTTCATCTACCATCGCAACCATGCTCTCGGTGATAGCGAAGCTGTCATCCCGAAGGTTATTCGCGATAACAAGCATGTAATCAACTTTCCGAAGACAAACAATAAGTGTGTCTTCCACTGCATTGCCTACCACACGGAGTCTGCGACTAAGAAGGACCCTCGAAGAATTCAAAGTCAGGTGAAAGCAGCGTTCAAGTGCTACTGCTCCTACAAGGGTATTAGCTACTCGCTAAGTCTGTTCCGTAGCTTTAAGCTAATCGACTTTCTACAGCTCGATGAGCTTGAGGAATGTTTTCAACTAGCCATTAACGTCTATTCAATGGATGTAGATACTGGAAAAGTGGAATGCATTCGTCGCTCGGACAAGGAGTACAAAGCTATGAACATTTTTTCTCGCGAGAACCATGCTGTCTACATTAAGAACGTGGGTATGCTCCAGAGCAAGTATCAATTTCCAAAGTGCGAGATGATTCTCACCAGCTCTGACAAGCTCAAAAATCACAAAAAGAATCAATGTGAGCTTGTCAATATCGAGTCATTTCCGGCTAGTCCAACTATCTACCGTCCACCTCAAAACAATATTAGATCGATACTTACGAAGTACTCCGTCAAGGATGCTGACCAGTACCTCGACCATTTCATAGTTTATGACTTTGAGGCCATTCCCAAGCCGACCGTGCCCCAGCATGGAGAGAATACTGTATTCACAAACGAGCAAATTCCGGTATCCGTATCGGTAGCTGATAGCTTAATTGATGAGGTGCGTTGCTTTGTAAATGACAATCCGAAGGCTTTGCTTACAGGTATGTTCGAATACATTAACAATGTCGGCTCGAAGATCCAGCGATACAATGTGAATAAGTATGGGTCCCTTCTGCGGAAAATTATCGGCGCACGCGGCTTGACGGGTTTGGAGATTCCAGGAGCCGATCTTGGGAAAAACTATATTTTAGTAGATGTCGATAGCTGGACTAAGGGTGGGAAGTATGCCAAATTCTTCGACTTCCACAGCAGCATCGGTTTTGGTAAGCAGAGGTCTAATTATGCTAAAATCAAACAACAACTTGATCAAGTTCCGGTGTTAGGCTTCAACAGTGGTCGATACGACATTAACCTGATTAAGAGCGACTTGTTTGCAGTCATAGGCACAACCAACATCAAATCTGTCATCAAGAACCCAAGCTACATGTGTGTCGCCACTTCAGACATAAAAATGCTCGATATTAGCAACTACGTGCCCGCTGGCACAAGCTATGCTAAGTACTTGAGCACTTATCTCGGGGCTGTAAATGTGATAATAAGATTCGATGTGTCTGTGGGCTTGGTAAAGGGCTATTCCCGTACGAATATATCAAATCATTTGCAGTACTCAACGAGACAAGTATCCCACCTAGAGCAGCGTTCGACAGCAATCTCCGTGGCACTAGTATCAGTGATGCTGAATACAAGCGAGTACAGTTCGTGTGGGGGCACTATGAGATGAAGTCGATCAAGGATCTACTGGTTTGGTACAATAACCTTGATGTAGTCCCTTTCATCAAGGCCATCAAGGCTCAGCGAGAACTGTTCAAGCGTTTTGATCTAGATATGTTTTTGGATGGCGTGTCGCTGCCTGGTCTGTCGGAAAAGGTCATGTACCAGACCTGCTTCAACAACCTTGAATATCCAAGCAAGAACCCGGCTAAAGCATTCCGATTTCCGGCTAACCGTATGAGTGGGTACAAGAGTCAAGATGTTGAGGCAAAGCGTGAGTTTGGTATGACTCTAGAGCACTTGGACGGTTTGCTCAAGCAGCAGAGATATCTCTGTGGTCTATACTACCGCCAGCTGATTGCTGATACTGCTTCAGCCGACCGAATCAATAATAACCTTGGACGCATTGATGGAAATGTTTTGATTAGCTGTATCGACTGCAACGTCGCCCGTAAGAACATGTCGCTCAAGGGATTTCGTTTTAACAAGCTACTTGAATTCAACTCGGACAGACTTGTATATTCGCTTGACAAGGAGGAGAAGGCCATCTACAGCAAGGTGAAGGCAAACATTACTGGAGGACCGTCGGTTATCTTCAACCGCTACGCCAAACGCAACGAGACTAAGATTCGAGGTGGTAAGATGTGTAAGAAAATTATTGGCTACGATGCCAATGCTTTGTACTTGTGGGCTCTTGGAAATGATATGCCATGCGGGCGACTTACCACCATCGAGGCGTATGATGGTATCGTTGATGACATCAAGGCAGACAAGGTATTTGGCTTCCTCGAGTGTGATATTCGAACTTTAGAGCACTTGAAAGAGTATTTCAGCGAGATGACTCCCATTTTCAAGAATACGCTTATCGACTGTGAGGATGATAATGTTATTGGCGAGCACATGTTTGGATACAACCAGGCTCGGAAAACAAACCGAGCTAAGTCTGCTCGTAAGTTAATTGGGTCCTACTTCGGTGAGAAAATCCTTGTCTACGCCCCGTTGTTCAAGTGGTATTTATCGCACGGTATGGAAATCACCAGGACTTATAGCTTTATCAAGGCCAGCTCTCACAAGGCTTTTGCTCCATTCATGGAAGCAGTGTCAAACGCTCGACGTGAGGGTGATGCGGACAAGTCCAAGGCTATGATTGCTGAGATGGTGAAACTAATAGGCAACTCGGCTTTCGGTCGGTCAGGCATGAACATGAGCAAGCACAAGGTTGTCAAGTACGAGTCTGACGATAAGGCGATTGAGTCAAAGATCGAACACTTCACGTTCCATGGGTTAGAGGAGCTCAATGACGCTTGTGAGATTACTATGAAGACGCGACGACTCAAGAACAAGAACCCGATCCACTTGTCAATTGCTATCTATCAGCTAGCTAAGCTGCGAATGCTACAGTTCTACTACGACTGCATCGATTACTACTTCGATCGATCTGACTTCCACTATCAGGAGATGGATACCGACTCCGCCTACATCGCATTCAGCTGTGAAACCCCGTTTCAAGACTGTATTAAGCCCGCGCTACACGACCACTTCAAGCAGCACAAGTACGACTGGTTTCCACGCGACTACAACACTGAGGTAGCTAAATTTGACAGACGCACACCGGGTTTATTCAAGGATGAGTGGTCGGGTGATGCTATGGTCTCACTATCATCCAAGAACTACATCTGCTACCTACCTGATGCCGAGTACAAGGTCAAAGTCAGCGCTAAGGCTATGCAGCAAGGTCGAGGTCGCAATACAGACGTCCTTAGCCCTGAGGGGTTTGAGACAGTTGTTCGCGATCGTATCACGCTTCAAAGAACCAACAAGAGCTTTCGAGTGAGTAAGGAAAGCAAATCAATCATTACATATACTCAAACAAAGACCGCCCTGTCGTATTTCTACGACAAGCGCCGCGTGCTTGAAGATGGTATCACCACTGTTCCGCTCGATATTTAAATCGAAGATTGGTGACCACTATTTTTTATCCAAGTATCATACTTCGAGACCATACACCGTGGGTGATCAGGCAATCTTCGATTGCTCCACTTGTTCGAAAAGTTCTGCGACCTTTTGACGTCGTTCTTATACGTATCATGTCTGAGCTCCTGTCAAAACTCTACTACGACCCTAAAACCGGATATGTCGGTGCTCGAGCACTTTACGAGAAGGCAAGGGAGTTAGATCCTGAAGTAACGTTCAAGATTGTGAAGGATTGGTATGCAAGTCAGACAGATATCCGACGTTTTCAAGAGCAAAAGAAGCGATTCGATGGCTTCAAATAATCCTAATTCATGGCAGATGGACCTTGCTTTCTGGGAGAAACGACCAATATTGACTGCTGTCAACATCAACTCACGACTTGGCTATGCTAAACTCTTGACAAACGAGACTGCGGCAACTGTGTTAGCTGGAGTCAAAGCTCTCACTCGTGTCCATAAAGTCGACATTCTCACCAGCGACAATGGTAGTGAATTCATGAATAAGCAGACACAAGTATTCTTCAAAGCCAAAAAGATTGAGCATTTCAACAATGAGCCAGGTGATCACGGCACTATGGGAAAAATCGAGCGATTCAATAGGACTCTTAAGCAACGACTCGCTAAGATATTACCAAAACGACTTACACAAAAGCTCATCGCCGATGTCATCGAGAATTACAACAGCACTGTTCACCGCTCTATCGGAATGACACCAAATGAGGCAAAATGGGAGGTAATCGAGTCAGAGTTAACCCATAATCAGGGCGAAGCCGAAAGGATTGAAAATGAGTTTGAACCTGGATCAAATGTGCTGTATCGACTCAAAAAGAAAACGTTTAATAAGGAGGCGGCTCGATGGAGCAAAGCTGTGTATTCGGTCGTCAGAATGGATGGATATCGAGTCCAAATTAAATCAAAAAATGGGCATACACACTATAAGGCACCAAATGATTTAAAAATGGTGCAAACAGAGACAACGGATGCTACTATTAACCGAGGCGATATTCTTGAAGCGGAGAAGATATTGGAGCATAAGAAAATGAGGAACAAGAAGTACAAATATTTGATCAAATGGATTGGTAATGAACCTGACTCCTGGGAGCCACAGGATAATTTCAGGTTAATCAATAAAAACAGAAGGTCAACCCTGGAGAAAGAGTACTGGGCGCCAAAGAGCACCGAGCGGGAGCTTCACCCCGCGCCAAAAAATAAAACCAGTTCAGCTTGATTACATTATTAATAGAGACCTCCTCTGTAAGCTTTGGTTCATTACATTAGTCAACCGAATATTTTTTCAAGATTTGGGAAAGTATGACTTGATATATATACACCCAGCTCATACCAATGTGCTCTAACTGTTTAGAAAATCAACGTGAGCTCGATCAGCTACGTAGAAAGCTGTGGATCATTCAGGAAGTTAGCAGAATCAAAAATGAGTTAATGTTGTTAGCCCCGGTGGACAACTTCCGTAAGACAGTTGGTAACCCCCAACACCGCATTGCATTAAAGAAGATCTTTGGAGTACCATTCCACTGCATCAAGGATCGCTATCTCAACTTACTAAATGAGAGAAACCATATTTGCCATATTATCTCCCGTACAAACACGACTCGGTCATGCCAAGCTACTGGTAGAATTACGAGTACTCATTTTTTTATGATCTCCTTTCATATAGTGAATTATATTCGACAATGTTCCCCAATTTTGAATCCTCGCTCAACGAGAGTAAAAACGACAGGAGCTACTTGAGAGAGCTCAGCGTCGTGTTAGACAAGTAAAAGCTAAGCGGGAGATGTACGAAGGTGCTGCTTGGGCCAGTGATGCAAGCAAATCAATAACGATACTCAACTCGAAATTATTCACCTCAGCTCAGACAGACTCGACAACCAAGTCATCTGAGCCCTTAAAAATAACGGTGAATGATGAATCCTCCCAGATAAACCCTGAGGTCTCAACAACTGGAACTGATACTGAACCCCTAGAAGTAAATGTTAGACTAGTAATGGTTGAGACGGGTTCCCCGTCGAGTCGCGGGCCAAGCCCGCTTGATGCAGCAGTTGACAACGGTGTGCGAACGACAGATGCTGGGGTCGATAGCAGTGTTCGAATGGAGAATTCATCTACTAATACGAACCGTGTAATGAGGACTGACAAAAATATTCAGACTAGTCCAGATACAATTGATGTTGGTATTAGTAGCACTCCTGAAATGGTGGGTGCCTCTACAATACGAAGACTAAAAGAGCTACAGACTCGAAAAATGTTGATAACGAGGATCAAGTTGAATCGTGTAATTGGATTAAAGCCTTCTTTAAGGAAAATCCGAACTGGGTTGCTATTGGAATCCATCCGGTCAAGAAGAAAAATGGGAAGGACGACAACCGTTTCGTTATTGGGACAAATGGATCTGTCCGTTCAGTAAAAATTGGAAACAAATATAAAATTACGGGTCGATTGACTGGGTAGCTACGGAAAGCAAAAGCAGGGATATCTGGTACGAAGGTGAAAGTCGATCAATCGATGAAGTTGGTGCGATGCGTGATGAAGAAGGTCGAACGCGAACACTTCTGCGTTTGAAAGACAAGAAGCGTGCTGGCGATGAATTAGAAGACCTTGATGTTATTCTTAAGGATCGTGGGCTACCTGACATCCGCTTTAGTCGGAAATCGACGTCGACAACTTCTGAAAATGAGCAAAGCAGATTCAAATTGCTTTGGATTATTGCTAAGAATAAGGAAATGCTTGAATCAAATGGTTTGAGGAAGAGTATTGCACCATTATTCAAAGACAAGTATAAATCAGAGCAAGACGAATATGTTTGGGTCGAAAACGGATCCATTGATGTGTTTGGTACGGAATCAAACCTGAAGCATAAAGCATAAAGCAAAAAGGTGGATTAGCAATCAACACTTAGAGCCTTTTTGGAAATGGCAAAAACTAGAGGATTGGAACTTACTATGGTTGGAGCAAGTGATGTCGAAAAGGGTATTAAACCATATGAACCAGTTGATGATGAAAATGTAGAGGCACGTCATGGTACGAAAACTGGATTAGATTAAGACAGCGATCACAAATTATCGATCCCTGACAGCGAAGCTAAGAAGATCCTGTATGAATACTATAAGAGTCTGTTTGAAAAGAAGGTTCAGATTCCATTCCGGCTTCATCCGGTTGTAGACTCTAAGAATGGAGTGAAAACGCACGAACCCTACTATTTCAGTGTCCCTAGCGAGGATCGTTATCTAAATATCAGAAATAATGAACATAAGATTGTGTCTGGTGATGCTTGGTCTCATATAATGAAGACCATTCGATGGATGGATACATTGCTTGCACTACTGGATAAATTAGAATATGCATACCGCACTGCAAGCGAAATAGAAGGCCCAGCTGGCAAAGAGGAGCTAAAGATGATTGACAATGTAAACGCCAATCTTAAGATTATTCGCGAGGTCATTTTCAGCAATGCTGATGATATTAAACAGCAAAGTGTTGAACCATATGATCATAACGAAGTCTTGCAAAAGCTCCATGATGAAGCTGAATTAGCTTTCCAGAAGTATGGTAAAGCTCAAAAACAGCTCGAAGTTGTTCAAAAACAGGTGGAAGCTGCTCAAAAGGATGCGAGAAGTTCTAACTCGAAGCGATCAAAACCAGGCCTGAAAGCAGCCAGATCAGCGTTTAGAGCGGCTAAAGCAGCCGTTCGTGCTACCAAGACGGTTTATACCACCAATGCAAAGAAATATCATGACCTGGTTCGGGAATTGGAGGAAGAAGAGGATCGAGAGCGTGCTGCTGATGAATTTGCAAAACGCGTTCGAGGTCTAAGACTTAAAGGTCGTGGTCTGAGAGGTGCTGGTGTCGCTCCGCTTGAAGGTGTTGTTAGACGCGGACGTACTTACAATCTCAACGAAATCCAGGGATTAGCAACTCCCAGTGCTTATGTATATCGCCAGCTTGGTAGCAAGTATATTCGTTTGCCTGGTCTTGACGCTAAAACACTAGTGATTGTTCAGCTGAATCGACGCAAATGTGGTCCTAAATGTCAGATCAGTGATAGTCTCCAAGCTATGATCCGCACCCTCGTGTATAAGCAACACATTGACCAACCTACGTACGATAAGCTCAGTATTGATGATAAGATATTGTTCAAGGAGATACTTGCCATCACTCACCTCCAGTATAATTTCCATGATAAGCTCAAGGACCCACTGGAGACGCTTAAAGCTGAGTACGATAAGCTGAAAGGAGAGCTTGAATTAGGTAATGATAACCCTTCCATCATCAAGCAGCTAAAGTCTCTCTCAGTAGATATGTACAGCAATCGCTTGATCGATGATAAAGAGTTCAAGCAAATTATAACGCGTCTATTATAAACATGTTCTTCATTAACCCTCGCATTATTTCCAGTTCAGGTGGTAGCTATGGGGACAACAGCGATCTCAATGTTGCTGAACTCAAAGCTATCATGAAAAATCTCATCATCCACGATCGACCTCAGAAACCACAGGCAGCTGTGTGGGCAACCGATCTCGACAAGTCTATCAAAAAGGTAGAGTCAGGGTACCCGTCGAGTCGCAGGCGAGACTTGCTTGATGCATCAACCCAAACGGATGGTGGTCGTGTCTGGGCTTATCAACCGAAGAATAAAAAGACTGTGAAGACCTTTGCTATTTAACTAATCACTCTGGTGAAGGCATTAGCCTTTGCCTACGTCTAAGTCTAACTTATACCGTTTCGGACGAGTCTATTTCGAAACCCTCGATAGACGTTAATTTTTTTATCGCTGATTGAAACCTCAAGTATAGCTGACTCACCGTCAGGGCTTTTGTCGGAAGGAAAATAGAATCACCTAGTACGACGATCTTATCGGCTTGGAGCATCGTAGACCCGACAATTTGATTTGGTTCATCGGTCGATAGATTAGTTTTAAGATCTTTACTTGGAAGGCAACCCATGCCAGCTCTCTATATTACTTACCACAGATATTTCTTTGAGAACCAATCAGGTGTATAGGGATTAGACTCGTCTAGAGGTCCATGTCGCTTATAGTATCGCTCTCTACGCGTCTTATCCTTATGGACATAGTCTTTGTATGCTTTTAGCGTCGTTCTATCTCGGTATTGTTGATAAGGCTCACCAGACTGCTTAATAGCATCAAAAGATACAGTTCTGCCATCAGCAAAAACAGCATCATACTTCTTTCCCTTTCGATGCGAAACACGAAACGTAAATGCTACCATGTCTATAGTAATGTAGAGAGTTTCTCTTCAAGGTTTCTAATCCGCTCTTCTTGAGCCAGTACTACCTTATGTAACAACACCGCTACCTTTGGATAATCAACTGAGTATTGAATACCTTCAGTATCCACTTCGGGATCTTCGACTTGCATGGCTTCATTCTCGTTGAAATTGACTACATGAGGCAGTCCAGCCCGTAGAAGATCCTGTGCTGAGTATCCGATCTGAAGAGGCACGTTATCATCCTGAGACTTGTATCTGAACATACATGGCTTTACGCTAAGCATCGCATTTACAACATCGTCGCTAATGTCTGTCCAGTCCTTCTTGATACGGGCATCGGAAGTGGTATAAACACCAGCAGATGCTAATATAGCACCAGCGCAACCTATTGCTACAGCAACACTGCTTACAGGACCAATTGTACTGACTAACCCACCTCTTTTCAAGAAATATGCAATCCCCGATCCAGCTGCGTCAAGTGTGTTAGACACACCAGTACCAGATACATGAAGATTATAGGAAGGAGTCATCGTTTGGATTCCAGCTCGTTTAGTTGAAGTCAAAATCAATCCAGAGCTATTGCCAACCATGAATCGAAGATCACTACTGCTTGTGGTGCCCATCACTACGGGGTTTGTTGAAGTAGTTGAATCACCAGTTGATAGCTGGAAAGCAAACCCGATTGGATTTGTTGTCGTTCCACCTTGAATGAATAGTCCAGTATTGAATCCCGTAGTTCCATCGCTGAAATTGTTGTTAGATTGAATAGATAGATTACCATTAAGGCTCACATTGGCCTTCCCCCAAGTGCTATAACTAATAGGCGTATCGGTATTAAATAGAAGCTTGCTATACGTATCGCTCACAAGCATTTGATTACCCACTGAACGAATTCCCGTTCCGATAAATCCAGCCGCCAGTTGAAGAACGTCAGCATTTGTATTGATCGTATGACAGAATGGATAGCCAGATTTAAAATTACAGGTATTGCCCCAATCAAGCCCAAAACGCCAAATATAGCTACCAAGAGCTTTGTCGTTGAATGTGATTCTAAACAAGCGTCCTGCGTTGCAGCTATACCAGCATTTGCCGTTGCGATATTGTCAGATGAAATCAATCCAGCTATTGGGTATGCTTTGTTTGTGGATCCCGATGTTTTATGCGTCGCTATTGTCAAGCCGCTGGTATCGCTCGTTCGATATATACCAATTGCTTCTTGATTTAACGTATTACCATACCATTGAAGTGTATATGTACCATATCTGCTACTTGTCGTTCCCCATGAAGCGGAACTATTCACATCTAATATTAGAGCTTTTGATGAAGTCGCAGCTCCTATAGTAGCGGTTAATCGTGTAATATCACAAGTGGTGCCTCCTTGCTGATAACTGGTAGCATTGATGTATGATAATGTACCAGTAATTGTCAAACTACGACTTAAACCAGTGATAGCTACGTTTCCGAAAACATCCAAAAGCTCCGTCGGCGTGAATGTACCTATGCCGATTTTGGATGAATTAACTAAATTAAGCAATGTTGGATACCTACTTGTGCCAAGGCTCATAAATTGGTTAGCTACTGTAGTAGTATTATGGTTGTATGCTATGGCGCATCCACTATCAACTGCGTTTGATACGCCAAGCTTCATATCACAACTGTTTCCAGGTGTGAGTGGTGTATAAGCAGAGAATAACGTAATACCTGTCGTTGCTGTATTAATGATCGATACGTATTTCAGATCACCAACCGTCGTGATACTAGTCTGAGCTGCAGTAGATAGCGTTCCGCTGATTGTTCCCGAGCATGAAATAGAGATAACCGTTAGCGATCCATTAATGTAAGAATTGGCTCCAAAGTATCCACCTCCTGAGCAACGTAAAGCTCCCGAAGTAGATCCAGTTGATTTTGCCGTATTCGCAATTGATAGAACTGCAGAGGCTCCTGATAGAGTAGTATTCCCAGACACTGTCAGAGATGTAAGTGTTCCCGTTTGCACGATATTAGTCTGAGTTCCCGTTTGAAGCGTACCAGTCGGGTTTGTAGCGCTTAGCGAGGTGATGCCGCTGATATTGCCAGAGCTATCAAGTACGAGAGCTTTGTTAATTGATGCTGTACCGGCTGTGATGCCTAATACATATGATGGGGCAGAAGAGATGGCAGATCCATTTACAGTTAGACTACTGCAGCTAATTGGACCAAGACCACTTAATCCACCATCATTTCCTACGACAAGTGCTACGCCCTGAGTTGATGTTTCAGGTGTAATTCCAGTGATATAGGTCAACCTGTAATCATTCTTATCAAGATAGAGAGTCTGCGCATAGTCATAGGTTAGAAACCCACTCGCATCCAATGTTAGATAGAACGCAGGGTTATAGATTGGAGATGTGAATATCGGCTGAGGATATGAGAAATCAGAGCTCATGTTTGTTTTATCTCGAACTATATAGATTCAACTATTTTAACTCAATCATGAGTCCTATTCCAGATTTGGGGGCTTCCATCCCAAAGAAATTCAAGACTGTCTCTATGGGTGATATTCCGGCGCTTGGCATTAAAGCATTGTTCCGAATGATAGTTCTTGGTCCCTCATTTAGTGGGAAGAACAATCTGTGTATGTTCATCCTGAAGCATTCCCCACACGTCGTTGCCCATTTAACGATCATAGCTCGAAACCCACATCAGAAACTCTATGAGTATCTCCGTGATAAGTTGGATGGTTTCATCACATTTGCTGACCCGGATACCCCTCCGAGTGTTGACCAAGTGCGTCGTACACCGTTAAACTTCAAGAAACCTGAGCTGATTATCATAGATGACTATAGCAATGATAAGCTACTCCAGAAGAATTTGTTCTCTCATTACTTCACCCATGGTCGCCATTTCAAGCTTTCGACCATCTTCTTAAGCCACAGCTACTTCGCAACCGATAAGATGATTCGTTTGAATTCTGAGTACGTAGCGATACTAAAAGCCAATTCGAAGAGGGATTTACAGATGGCTGTGAAGGACTTCAATATCAAGGGTGTCAACGATCGACCAATTGTCTATTACTACAACAAAGCCACTGAGCGCAAAGGACAAATGTTGTTCATTGATTCTGTGAAAGGCCAGATCAGGTATAACTTCGACAGACCGATTGTGATTGAGACGGAGTACCCGTCGAGTCGCAGGCGAAACCTGCTTGATGAGTAATTCCAATTTACCAAACAGAAATATGCTTAGCATCATATACTATTAAAGATGGCGAGCTTTCTGAAACTCGACAGTACCAATCTAGTCCAGGATGGGTATCAATCTACTTGGAAATATTCGTTTCCTGGATCAGCAGCTGATTTCCGTGATGTAGTTTGCGCTGTTCAATCAATCGCAATGTACAACATTGATGCTATGCAGTTCCAAAATACCACGTTTAAGGTTGAAGTCCCGACTGCAGCTACTACCTCCACCATTAGTATTACTCTTCCTGATGGTATTTATGGATATGCTGACATCAATCGAAGTATTCAGACAGCACTCGTTAATGCTGGTGCTTATTTAATCGATAGCTCCGGAAATAACGTATTCTTCATCAAAGTGAGCGAAAACAGCGTTTACTACGCCTGTCAGGTAGATTTCTCCCCAACACCAACGGCGATTGGTACCTACACTCGACCTGCTACAGGACTATATAGTGCCGGTGGTACTGGTTTGCCTACGACGACCCGCGTTCCTCGACTAATTATTGATAATGCCGCATTTGAATCGGTACTAGGTGTGACGACAGGTACTTACCCATCAGCCCCGGCGACAGTCGCCAGTGCCCAGCTATCAAATGTCATTCCACAGATTCACCCAACGAGTTCGTACATCTTGCGTTGTGGTTTGATCAAAAACGAGTATGTTGCATCTGGTGATATTGTCAGTGCCTTCGACCGTGGCGATGCTCAAATTGGGCAGCTAATTTCTTACAAACCAAGTCAATATGCGTAGAGGAATTGCCACAATGGTTCCCGATCAACGATTACTATCAGTGTCTACAACCAAAATGACCAAAAGGTGAAATTCCGCGATACTTCAGTATCCATCATGCTCCTACTGAGACCTAGACGTAAAAAAAAAAGCAAACGTTGCTACATTTTTTGTGTGTGATGCTTACAATCTAAACTTCCACCAGTCTTACGCATAGCACGAAGCTTAGCCATATGATCTTTTGCCTCTTGTGATCCCTTGATATACTTCTTAGCCTTGGGAGTAGATTTAGGCTTAGCTACGCCTACGCCGCAGCGACGTCGTACCTCACCTCGAATAGTCTTGATTAGATCCTCATGCTCAGGCTTTTCTGCCTTGCTTAGTAGATACTTCTCTCCGGCATCAACAACATCAGTAATAACCCCCTTCCGCTTAGCGTAAGAAAGAGCTCGTTTCGCACCCTTTTTAACATCTGACATTGACACACATCCACCTTCTGGAGCGTCCTTTTCAATATCGCTATCTGAATCATAAATACCAATACCCGTCATGGAACGAATAGCGGCTCTTGCTGGGATAGCACCTTGTGGGGCACCGAGAGCGCTAGTGAGCGCTGGAACCGCGACGTCGGCAGCGCGAGACAGTAGTCCTGAGTCCTTCGCAAATTTGAATGCAGATTTAATACCTCCCCACACCTTGCTCCAGATTGAGCCTCCTTGAGCTCGCTTGTACCCCTTTTTGACTTCGTGTCTCGTAATATCTAGCCGAACGCCTCGACCAACCTTTTGAGCCTTGAGAGCCTTCTCATAACTCGCAGGATGCAAATGGATAACAGCGCCGGGCCCGTTTAGTTCCGCCTTGGTAAGAGATAACTTACCAGTCTTGAAAACTCTGGTAAGCTTCGCCTTTGGCACATCGCCTGAAATCATTAACTCGCGGTACATGATGAACCTATATTCCTTGGATTAAAGATTATTCAAGAATAGTCAAATTTAGATCTTTCATCTTATCAAATAGTTGTGGTTTCTTGTGTTACTTAGAGTATAGCCAAAGCATGCAAAATGGCCCACAATAATCTCCATATGTGCCTTGGTATTGTATGTTTTTATACCATACTTGGTCGGAGGTCTTTCCCCCAAGCTATCGAAGTACATACCGTCATGGACAGCGGTCCAGTGACCTACATCAAGATGCGGTGGTCTCAGTAGAATTAGGTAGGAACCTTTCTTTGGCAGCGGTTTTGTTGTCTCCCTTGATTAAAAAATATCATCCAGATGCACGTTTAATCGATCGGCGAGCTCAATAAGATCATGATCGCTGATAATGGGTTTGATAAGGCCGCTCATATTATTTTAATTTCGCTAAATCTATATTAGAATCCATATAGATTCAACGATGAGTGAGACTCAACTATCCGACCAATATTTGTACCAGAGTTCGCTCAAGAGCGATCCTGAAATCAAGGTATCGTCTGGCAAGCGAGTGCCTTTTGTTATCGATCTCAACCAGAGCTCGTATCAGAATGGTGTTATCACTATCGACGCTACGGCACAGCTCAATGGTTCGGAGGGGTTCACGAGTCTTCGCGATGCTTGCATTATGCTCCCATACAAAGTCTCGATGAAGAATGGTGCTACAGCACAGACACTCGCTGCCAACCGTTTCTGTGCTACGCTAAAGTGTGGCAACTGGAACGTTATTGACAGCATGTCTCTGGAGCTCAACGGTAAGACGATTGTTAGTATGGCCGATTACAAGCTGTTCTGGAACAATGTGCGAGCTCAGACTGGCTACAGTCCTCAGCACGTTGAGAAGCACGGTGCCGAGTCCTTCCTATTTCCGGATGCCGCTCAATCCATTTCGTACAGTTCTGGTACTAACTCAACTAATGGTGATGGTTATTCGAACAATGCTGCATTCTCGTCCTCCTTCACTACGTCGGCGCCGCCTGGTGGCGCGACAATTCCTAATGTTGGATTCGTGAAGCGACTGCTATCGAACCCTCCTAATGCTGGCACTGATTTCTCATCTAGCTGGCCTTCGGTAGGTGGAGCAGCTGCTTCTACCACAATCTCTAACCAGACGTCGCGCGGTACATTCGTAGCTGGTGCGGCTACCGCTAACGCGGTCATGGGTACTTGGAATTACATGCTTAAGGTTAAGCTAACCGATTTGCATCCGATCTTTAAGGAATTGGATTTGACGGCCAATCCTCAGATTCGCCTTCGGTTCCGTGGTAACTAGGGTACTTCTGTTGCTGCTGTAGATGCTAGCAAGGGTATGTCTCTAACTTCTACGACTCTTGCGAGTGGTAATTTCTGTCCGGTAATGGTTGCAGCCTCTTCGACCGATAATCCGATGGCTGGTGTGCTAGCCGCGTTAGCTGGCTTCAGCGTTGCTTGGGGTGCTGTAGTTAATTCGCTTGAGCCTACTATTGATGGTACCTACATGCCATTCACTACTGCCCGTCTGTATATACCGTTTGTACATTTGGAGAATCCACAGGCTATCATTTCCAAGCCTGTTAAGAAGATTCGCTACAATGACTGCTATGCACAGTGGTTTTACCAGCGGGCTGGTACTGGTAAGCAATCGACTCAGCTCAATGCTTCGTTTGACCTTCAGCTGTCGGCGAGTGTCAAGAATGCTAAATATGTTGTAGTACTACCTTTTGCGGAACAGACTAACAGCTTTGCTAGCGTTGCTGTACAGCAGTTTCAGAGCCCCTTTGACTCTGCTCCTTGGACGGTGCAGCCTGGTAGCTCGATTCGCAACTTTAATGTCCGCATCGGTTTGTCGCAGTGCTTTGACATTAGCCACGACTACGATTTCCACCAGTTCACCAACGAGGTGGCCAAGCTTGGATCCATTAACGGCGATCTAACTCCTGAGCTTGTCAACGGACTGCTTGATTGCCAAACTTGGTCTCTTGCCAACCGTATCCTTGTTGCTGACGTAAGCCGTCTTACTGAACGCGATGTACCGCAGGCTATCCAGAATCAGGGTGTTAATGCTGGTTGCCAGGGTGTCAATCTCCTTGTCCTAGTGATTAGCGAGCAGGAGCTAACGTTTGATCGCCTCACGGGCGAAGTACTTGACTTCACTACTGCGTAAGCTATTAAATATTAAAATTTTGAATTAATATTCTGTGTTGGTATATAGATACCATGTCCACCCAGATTTCGTTCGGCAAGCACAAAGGTTCCACTATCCAGGAGGTTTATGATAAGGACCCCAGCTACTGTCGCTGGCTTCGTTCTCAGGAAATGTTAATTGATGGTCCTGGTTCTGAGATTGCTAAATTTCTCGCGAGCAAGTTCGCGAATGGACTCGATGACGGGTCGTACCTACTAAGTACAAGAGTAAGTCGGTAAAGCAAGTATTTGCTATTGATATTCCGTATTTGCGGTGGCTACGTGCTTCTAAGTTTGCCACGGAAAAGGCCCCGAAGCTGTGTGCTGCTATTGATGAGTTGATTAAGAACTAATTGATTAAAGTAATATTTTTTTATCTCGATTGCAGGTAGAGCGCTTTTATCTATCAGGATAGGGGGGGAGGGGGGTCGACGCAATGCTATCTATCCTCATCGATGCTTTATGGAACCCCTTGATATACATCGGACGCCTCCTTGCGCTCTGACTCTAACGAGAGGTTGCGTCGTCATTATCGCTAACTATTGTTGTGGAGGAGTTATGTCTATTCTCCTGCTCGAATCGTGTTAAGAAAAAATAATGTTGCATCCTTGCGCTGTGAGGCTATCTAGAGGTTGTGTCGTGGTTAGCGTCAGCTGTTGCTGTTGTTGTGGAAGCGCTAAACCTATTCGCCTTGTTAAATAATGCTAAGAAAAAAACTGTCGGTGTAATGTTCCGGTATATACTACTTCTGTCTTTACGACTTTACTACCGTGGGGCGAATACAGACAGAGCTGACGACTGCCCCTCACACTAATGTGAACAGTAAGATATCAAAGCTGAAGACGTCTTCTAAGGAGGGCCTGTTTCGGCCTGTCCGCTTTACTCGTTGGTGCTGTGTGTGTGCGGCGCACTGGCGCAGAAAGTTAGCCGGATCGAGCGCGATACACTGTCGTTCGAAAGTGTCACGAAGAGAGCAGCCACGACTACAAAGAGGAAGAACCAGACCGGAGCAGCAGCGGGACCCTTCGCTGTTCGATTGTCCACTACTTCTTGCCGCAGCCGCGCTTTCGCCTCCTCCAACTGTTCGTTTTCTCCAATATCCGCACCATTTTCAGCGTGTGCGTCTGCCGCGTGCCGCGCAACCTCAGCATTTGGATCGTCGTCGACAACAGCCTGACCTTTCGTCGGTTGCGCAGTCTCCGTCAGCGTATCCGTAACTCCCTCCTCTTTTCCACGCTGTCCAATTTCCTGGGCAACCTGCTGTTTGGGGGTGGGCACAGCGGCTCCGATTGACGTCGCCTGCAGCTTCCAACCATTTCCCATCAGAGCCTCCACTTCTGTCGCATTCTCATACGGCACCCAGTGGAGCTGCTCGCAAGACTCGGTATCGTTCACACCTTCCTGGAAGGTCACACCAGAAAACTTCAGGTATGTCTCAAACGAACGCACAGACCCGAAACCATACTTGTCCAGCTCGTACGTGTCAACCATACCCTTAATGGGCTTGCCAACCAGATGGTTGAAACGGTTCATTGCCATTTCGCTCTCACGCTTCTTCGCTTGTGGATCCACCGTAATGTGCTCGAAGCGAGCAGGCACCTTGGAGTAATTGTGGTAGATCACGGAACCCAATTCACTAGGAGAATACATGTCGTAGCCGCTCGTCCACAAGCGAGACGCACGCAGAAACTCCTCGCCATCAAACATCCAGAGCGTGTGCGAGTCCACCGGCACACGACGCTCAGCGTGGCACTTGTTAAATGACAAACCAGCACCCCAGAGCGCCTCCAACTGCGGGAACTTGGAACCACTGATCATACTGGCACCGACAGTGCGAACTAGACCATTGGAGCCACGCATGGTCGAGCACAGGTGGGGCAGGGATGCGGAGAGCGCATTGTCGCCGTTCTCCTTAACGAAGTCGTGGATGTGGTGCAAGTACGTGGAGAGTACGGCCATCTCATTGTTCACGCGCTTCCAATCAGCCAGCAGGTTCTCGTCCCAGAGGTTCGTGAAGATGCTGTGGCCGTCGAGCTGCAGACAAAACTCCTCTTGCTGGATGAGCTTCTGCTGCTGGTAGCGCGCGAGTGTAGGGCCGCGCGACTCCGAGGCCGAGTGCACGTCCACGCGGATGTGGTGCTTGTACGGGCACGGGCCCTTGTCCGGCCACTCGGCTTCCGCCATCTTGCAGTATTCGTCGAGGCAATGCTCATCGCCGTCGTTCACCTGGTCCACGACGCCAAAGAAGAGCCGCTCCGGGTACTTGGCTCGCTTGAGGCCCGTGAAGATGGTCTTGCCGCAGCGGAAGCCATCGCGGAAGACTGAGAGGCCCACGAAGATGTCAAATGACGCGGGGATCTGAGCCGGCGGTGGCCGCAGCTGCGCCTTTGCCGGTTCCAGCGGAATGTGTTGCACGCTCGGGTCCAGCTTCACGGAACGCTTGGTGTTGATGATGCCCATAACGGACTCCATGCCCTCGGCCGCCGTGAGCGTCAGCAGCAGCGCTGCCAGCAACAGCACGAGAAGCTTGCTCAACCTCGGCGTAGCCATCGTCGTCGTCTTCTCGAAGCTTGACTGTCTCGGCACGGATTCGACACTGAATGAGAGTCAGAGCCGTGGTCAGAGGCAGAGGATTGACGTCACTGGCAAATAATAGTGCATGACCAAATATTTGGTACAATCAAACACCCTTTTATGTATAATATTAATGCAATGAAACGACGCGTCTTGGCCACCTTAGCTGCATCGCGTTGATACTTTCTGCACCATGCGAGTGTCATCCGTGTGACTCAATACTATCGACTCCAGCAGGATAGCAGGAATAGCTCATCGCCAGTGGCGATTCGCCACGCATTTCAAAGCGTCATGTTGCTGTCATTTGAGTGCAGACCCAGTCAGTGAAATAGTCTGCCCTAACCCTATTGAGGTCTGACCAATCAAACACATCAACACCGTACCAGATCATATTTATCAGATCTGATCTGGACGGAAGGGCCAATTTTTTTGTCTCGCGCCGCGTGCTGCGCAGGTCAATTCGTGCTGGGAGATCAAGTGTTAGCAAGTGTAGCAGTAACTTATCATCGTTGTCTAGCTTTTGTTTTTTTAGGTAAACTAGCAAAGGTAGATCGATTTCTGCCGTCAGCAAAGTGCACGTATTGATCCAGTACGGTTTCACTTCAACTAGAAGTTGAAGTGGATCCTGCTCATCAAATGCACAACAAACCTCCCAACTCCCAGCATTTTGGATGTACAACAAGACTCCGACGTTGGGGCTTAAAGAGCTCATTGTCAACGTCTTGATAGCCCTTTCGATCTCTTACGCTCACGCGTAGGTGAGTAACCTCTTTGACTGACACTTACTGCCCACGAAACTATGCTACTTGTATGAGAGCAAATTTTGAAGTCAGCTACCATTGCCACGTGGCGGGTTTAGCCTAAACTTGACGCCCTTCGTGCAATCTATTAATAGTATGGTCATGCATTCTTGCCAGGAATGGATGCTGCTAGCAATCACGCATGCGATTGGCTAAAATTAGCGTCAATAACACCAACACGGATCCTCCTTCTCAGAACTCAATCAACGCTATGGCCGCAACCCGTGTTGAGTCGCCAGCGGAGGCCACATTTGTGCACCCGTACTACAGACTGCTGCCCTCATACGTGACGCTCGAGAGTGTCCAGGCAGAACGAGGCGATTATCTGAGTCGGATCCAGGTAAATGAGTTGAAGGACGCAGCTAGGGTTTCCATTGACTGACAAGTTGCTACGGGTGCCACCGTGTAGGAAACGCTGGCCTGTCTGGAGAGTCTACGTGCTGAAGAGGCACTAGACAACGTGCTCCAGAACCGCCACTTTCGAGTTGTGGACACGTTTTTCAAGCTGAAGCACGAGCTGCCGTTGCAGGTGCACGCGCAACTGATCCGCGTGTTGGTGGAGCTTCTGTGGACGCGCGATGGACGTTCCTTCACTGATGTGGACATGGAGATTCGGGCTGTTAAGGCGCTGCAACTGTTGCTGCAAAAATGGAATAAGCGTCTGCGTAACGAAGACGCTGCGCTGGCCGATGATCTTGTGCTTGACTGGAGATCGGTGAAGCGCGCAATCGAGCGCGTGTGCTATCGCGCGCCTGGAAGCGTTCAGCAGGCGTCGCAGAGTTACTTGGCAAAACTTACAAACACGACGGTAAAGTGTGCGGAGGTTGCGCGCAGTTTGTTCCGAGCAACTGACCCAGCCGTGCCGTTTGTGATGGAGCTGTGGTCGGAATTCGGTCCGACCGTCAAAGATGTCAAAACGACAGAGTGCTTCCGTGCGTTAGCATTCTTTTCGTTTTTCCTCTCGCTGCCGGTTTCCGAAGGCGTAAAGACAGAGGCGGTGGTTGTGGACGTACTCCCCGAGTGGTTTTCAACGTGGTCGTTGATTTCGCGGTGTAGCGAGTGGGACAGTCACTGGGTGAAGATCCTCTCTCGTGTTGTCAAGCGATACCCCAGCACGGTAATGCTTGGCGAGTATCTTCCGTTTGTGTTCGCGAAAGTTAGCGACCTTTTGGAACTGCCTTCAGACCTGGGCTCCCCCTTCAAGAAGCAATTGTGGCCGTCAGCGTATACCTCAATTAATGGGTCGAAGCGCTTTGGCCAGCATGTGATGCGTCTGTGTGTGTACCTCCTGGATGACGCAAAAGATGACGGTAGCGATCATGCCCCGACTCGGTATCTTTTGGAAATTCTGAGTCTGATGAAGTCGTTCTTCCATCCATCCAACGTTGCCAATGTCGGCAACTCGCTAGCTACCTTCGTCTATTACCTAAGCGACGCGCTTGGCAAGCGGCTTGGGCGCGAGAAGAAACACGACAAGGGTTTGCAATTGGTGTCGGTCTCAAAAATCGTGGACGCAGTCCTGGAAATTTGCTTGCTGGGGATATATTCGAAGAATCGAGGAGTGGCTACTAAGTGCATGTACGTGATGAAGAATCTGCTGTGCATTGACCCAACACGCAGTGCTGCTCCAGTAATGCAGGAGATGCTTAAGGCACTTGACCCAGTGGCCATGAGCCACTCTCACCTGGCAGCCACCGCAATCTCGTCGATGGCGGTGTTTTTGCATCACTTGATGTGTGGACGGCACCCTCAAAGCACGGGGCTGTTTTTCGCAACTTACTTGGAGCCCATGTTGAAGTTGACGTTACCAGGAATTGATGCGAACGATGAGAAGAAAACACAGTCAACACTCCAGCTATATTTTCACTTGCTGTCGTGGTTACCTGTAGTGAACGACCCGGTTAAGGCTAATTTTCAGGCAACAAAGCAGAGGGGTGACTTGTCGAGCCAATTGTTTGCAGAGATGGAAAATAGCCTGTTTGCTGAAATGGACTCGCTGGACAGTCAAGTTGACGAGAGGTTGTGGGAAGCAGGACCATTTCTAGAGGAATGGGCGTTTGCAGTCTTGGATCGATGTTTTCAGTTTATTCAGTCACGTTCCGGTGCCAGGGGCGCATCGCACTCCGCTAACACTGACAGAAGTAAGAACGGAACGTCTTCCAGGAGTGATGGAAGTGAGGATGCGATCGTGTTGCAGGTCTTGAATCTATTGGCCATCCTGTACGCGCAGATGTCTCCGGAAATCTACACGCACTGCTTGCGCAAGACCGTTGCCTTTGTGTCAAGCACATTCTACACTACGTCCTTCGGAGGAAAGGTAGTCTCCACGCTGATCTTCAATTGCATGCAAGGAAATCCTTCTGAAGCGATTGCGCAGTTCATCCCGATCGTGCTGGAGAAGTTTCACGTGACAAAGACTAGTATCAATGTGTCCAGCTTGATGACAAACGAGAAAGTGTGGTACTTGCAAATTCTCAATGGAATAGTGTGCTTTAGCCACCCAGACGACCGCACCTTACTGCGCTACCAGCACGAATTGGAAGTGATTCTGGCACATTTTCTGAACAACGAAGATGACAAAGAAGTTTACGAGACTGCTGGTTCAGTTCTTTGGCAATTGCTCTCGGGGCTTCTCGGGGTGTATACACACGACTTCCGCTCGTTGCCTGCTGCGGAGTGGGCGGATGCAACTTCTAGTGAAAGTGGGGCATTCCAGTATTTGGGCGTTGCCATTTCGTGGAATAAAGTTTTGGTAGAATGGCACGAGCCGAACGAAGCGGAACTCTCGTTTGGATTCAAACTGCTACACTCTCACGTTGTTGGAGCACTTGACAAGTTGAAGCATTTAATGCAAGCGAAGGTGTTCGATGTTCGCTCATGGACACGTCTTTTGAATCAAGTGTTCCAGGGACTTCGTGGATCTACAAATGTACTGACTGACGAAACTGTTCTGGCGAACTGTGCGCACTTGGATGGTGCCAAGCCGTTGCTGGTCAGGGCACTTGAGAGTAATATGGAGCTTTACAAGAATTTTGTGTCTCTGAAAGGATTGCTGATGAGCCGAGTTCACGATATTGTTGTGTTTTGGAGAGAGAATGGAAGCGGAAGTGCGATGGAAAATCAGTTGTGGTGCCTACTGCTGGATATCATGCATCAGCTTCTCATTTGGAGAGGAGAGCGTCTTGACGAGTTTGGGATCAAAGAATATCAAAACATGCATTCCAAATTGACGAGTTTGGATATTGCGTCGCATGCGTACCGTAAAAATGGCCATTTGCATAGATCGGTGGCTAAAGGTGAACAGGTGCTGCTTTTGTCTCGCAATGAACTGGTGGAGAAAGTGATGTTTTTCTATGCCAAACGGAAAGTGCAGCAGCACTTTGCCCTTGCTAATGCAATTATGCAGCCAGAAAGCGATGAAGATACTCGCCAACACTATGAGTCGCTATTGGCGGACGTGGAACAACTTCTCAAGAACCCGTACGAAGACGTCCGTTCGTCCGCGGCAGGAGTGATGAAGGAGTGTTCGGTGCTCTACGCAAGGTGGATATACTGCCACCAGTCGAAACAGGTCGAGGAGCTGGAAGGGCTCAGTAATGCAGTGCAGCTGAAGGAGGAGCACGTGTCCGGGCTACTCCACATGCTCTCATTACCGCTGGCCCGAAGGAATTTGTGGAAGAAGCGCGACACCTTACTTAAGCGCGTGCTGGTGTTGCTGTTAAAGAGCAACAATTCCATCGTGAAACAAGTTGACAACCAAGTGAGCAAGGTAAAAGTCGAGATGAAGCTTCAAACTTTCTTTCTGTCGCTCTTATCGAATTGGAGATACATCCGTGGTCAGAAAGGTGTACCAACCCTTCTTGAGGCTGTTATTGCTGCAGAGCCCTCTCCATCGGAGCATTGGAAGTTCCAGTTGATGCACTTGGTGATGCTATACCCACTTTTGCAACTGGAGGAGATGCCAATTCCAGTGAATGTGTGGAAACTGGTGATTCGAAATTTGAGTAATGAAGTGCTGCCGGTGCGGCAGATTGCGTTGGAGCTCTTCAAGCAACTATTGAAGTTACTAAAGCACCATCGCAAAGAAGGCGGGTTTGCAAACGTGGAACTTGAAGAACTTATCTACTCTGACAGCACGATGCAAGCTCTTTTGGATGCCTTTGTCAATAACCACAATAACTCAAACAGATTTGCTGCATCTGCGGATGGCCAGCACGCCGATTCGGCCCCGAGTGATTGGTCATTTGGTGTGAACGAAGTTGTACGGTACATCTCTAACAGCACGCAGTCATTTCCGAAATCCCCACCTTTATCGTCTGTGCGCCTCCTCAACCAAGCAAGAAACACGATGACAAATGTGAGCTTGTCCTGCGTTAAGTTAATCCAGAAGCTTGTGCAGGGAAACCCGAAGGCATTCTTCGGAAGTTGTGTGGCGGGAGTACTGCGTGATCTAGCCAACAAGAAGATTGGTGCCGATCTTGCAGAAGAGGATCGGCAGGCTGCGTTAAAAACGTTGGCGGACTGTATTGCAGGGATGCTTCATTCTTTGGTAAAATTGGAACGTGCCGATGAGGAGAACGTTATGAACCATGTCGTAGTTGTTGTCGATCTGCTCAAGGCAATTCTCCCCCAAGTGAGTGTCGTGTTGGTGGACCAGTGGGTAGAGGTAGTATATATCTCTTCTCGTCCGTCTAGGTCTGGTGTCGTGAAGCCACACCGACTAGAGCCATTGGTGAACTACTTGCTCCTTGAGTTGGAAGACTCTTTCGCTCGGGCGACTGTCGAAGATTACGCACGTCAAGCAAAATGGTTGGCACTGGTGGAAGCAATTGGGGTTCATTTGCTTGCCGCTGGAGCATCAACATCTGACCAGGCAGTTAACGCACTGGTATTTGAGTTTGGTGAACGGGTGCTGAAAGTGATTCGTGAACATGCCTTAGCGCATCAGTACAAGATTATCCGGGACCGCACAGGAAAAATGCTGTTTCTGCTGGGCGCTTACGTTTTCCCGATGTCCTCGTGGTCGAATGGGGCATCTTCGCCCCCCGTCGCCCAATCTTCGTTGCCGTTGAGCCAACTCGTGACTGCCAGTGCGTCGGCTGAGGACAGTATCGGCAACGCAGAACATGAATCTGCGGAGAGCGGCCCCGAGAGCGACACACCTTTGCATGCGAAGGAAACCGCAATGCAGTGGCTATCTTGCTGCGAAAAACACGGCGACGGACGAGATATGCTTGCCGTACTTTACGACTTACTCCCGGTTGCTCTTCTGTCGCAGAGCCACCCGAAGGCAGAAGTAGCTGTTCAAGCCAAAAATGTCACGGATGCTGTATCGCTGTCACTGCGAATGTTTTTCGTGCCGCACGGAGCTACCAGTGAGCATGCGCTAACTGCGTTGCTAGAGCTGCTGAAGCGTTTGTCAACCTCACGAATCTGGAAGACACGTGGCGCCGTGCTGCGTTTCACCATGACGTTCGCCTTCTATCATTGGGTCTTCTTCTCCAGCGACATAAAGAAACAGGTGCACACGTTAGTCTGCTCATTCTTGACAGACGAACAGCGGGAGGTGCAGGCCATGGCAAAGTACGCGCTGCGGGGGCTCCTCCACAACGAGCAGCCTGCAGTAGTGGAGGCGATGAGTGTGCGCTTAGCAGAGAGCGCGCAGCAGGCGCGCGTGAAGTTTCCGAAGCTGACGCGTCGTTACGAACGCCTGGAGGCCGAAGGCGCCCTCGACGAGGAGCTGACGAAGATTCAAGAGCGATTGAAGACGCTCGAAGCGAAGATGACGGAGAGCGTGCTCAGCCTGAGCGCCGTCGTGCTAGCGTTCCCACATGACGTGCCAGCTTTCGTGCCACCGATTTTCGAAGAGCTGGGTCGGTTCCTCTATATGAAGAGATCCTCCAACACCATCTCGTTCCTGGAGAAGGTCGTGAAGGAGACGCTGCTGGACTTTAAGCGCACGCACCAGGACAACTGGCTGGAGATGAAAACTAAGTTTTCGCAGGCGCAGCTCAACGTGATTGAAGATGTAGCCATCGCGCCTAGCTATTTCAGCTAACTTTTTGATTTGGATCAATAAATTGCTCTTGTAGAGAGATTTGCTTGTTCTTGTAGGAGTTGCAAATTCAGTGTAACCAGCCAAATTGGATCACATACAAAATTGGAGGTGTGGGACGTAACCTTACTTGACAGGGAGGGTACTCGAGCTCGCGTATCCCTCACTGACCATGGTGGGCAACAAGCACAAGAATGGCATCATCTGCACGTTCCCGAACTGCAACAAGCCCATGCGCACGCAGAAGTTCAAGATGCACTTCACCAGGGCGCACCTGAAGGATGGCGAGGTCTACTCGGTGGACCATCGGCGGCAGTACGAAGTGGCAAGGGAGGAGAACGCTCGTAGCGCTGTGAAGCACGAACTTGTCCCCGTTGCTGCAGCGCCAGCGATGCCAACGGTGATATCGACAGCGACAGAGGGAGAGACCCCCCGTGAGGAGACGACAATCCCGGCTACTGCTAATGCATCTCGCGAGAACGTTCAAGTGGCACAAGTGAGGCAACAAACTCCCGTGCAGAGCCAGCAGATGCCGTTGTTATCGCACGTGGAAGCGTCAGTCACATCCACCACCAAGAGCGAAGATAGTGCCGTCAATGCGAGTGCCGGCACTCTTCAATTTGTCACGATGGCGCCGATGTCTGGACAGATTCCGCTGTCAGGTGAGCAAACTAGCGGCAGCAAGCGCTCGGCATCGGCTATGGAGGCCTTCACAGAAACCGTAGACCCAACGAGCGTTTTGCTGATGCAGTTCATAGCGTTGATGGACCAGCGGTTCCAGGAGCTTGTTGGCAAGATGGGCGAAATGATCGACGTGCAGAAGGACCTGATCGACACATTGCAGGCCAGCAACCCGAACGGGCAGGCTCCAGCGTCAGCGTTCTCGCATGCCGTCGATGTGGTCATGAAAAGACGCAAAAGAGACACGAGCCCTCGCGATAATAACAATGATAGTGACGAAGTTAACGGCAACAGCAACGCCGACACCGACGCTAGCGGTGGTAGTCAGGGACCTCCCAGTAGCGGCTTCGTGTTGTAGTATTATAGTAAGCGTGATGAGAGATCCATTTATGCATGATTTCATTGTACTGTATCGTGGTAACCCGCTAGCTGCTTTGCCCAGTGAATATGATATATATAAGGGCCTGGGGTGACCGACCACGTTATGAAGTTTCACCTGCGGTGCTCATCGGTGGTGTAGAGTGTAGGTCAGTGGTGTACACCACACCTCGTCGCCTTCCAACCAAATTTGTCAAGCAAAAAGATGAGCGAGCAAGCAGTGGAAGCCTTCGGCAGCGTGGAGCAGACGCTGGCAGCTGTGGAAGAGCACCTGGCTGTGTTCAAACAGACCTCCATGGAAGAATTTGTGGTACCACTTAGCCCACTGGAGCGTGCGAAGGTGCAGGTCTCGCTGGGTACGTGCAGTAAACTTGCCGCATCAGTTCGTTGACAGTTGGCTTACCTGCTTGCGTGTTTTATGCGTGTGCTTGCTATTATCATACCGCCAGCGTACGCTATCAACGCGCTGCTGTTCGTGTTCTTGAAGACGCAGGGCGTTTCCCCCAAGGACATCCGGCAGACGCACGTGAAGCAGGAACTGGTACGGATGTTCTCATTGTCCCAATACCGCCGTTCAAGTAGTTAGGCCAGGTTGCTAACAGTGTTGAGTGATGGCTCACCGTTTTATTTTTTCAGGAGCGCGTGAAGGCGTTTATCAAGAAGATCAAGGATGCGGAGGAGCTAGCGAAGGGTCCCAAACTGGTGCTAGACAAGGACGCCTCCAAGCGCTTCATCCACAATGCACTCAGCTCCGACCAAGTGTACGTTGACGCAGTGAAGTCCAAGAATGGAGAACAGGATAATAAGGAAGAACAGTCGCAGACGGGAGGCAAGGGGAAGCGGGCAGCCTCTAAGTCCTCTGGCAAGAAGAACAAGCGCCAGCGGAAACACTAGACTAGACTAGACTGCACCAACATGACCGGAAAGCGATATTGCGTTGATACGTTTTTACTACTGTAGTATTAAGGCAACTCATCATGCTCTCGTGTGCTTGTCAGATGTAGTTATACACGCACTTGATCTGCTGAGGGTGTGTCTCCTGGCGGCAGAGCGGGCATTCGACTTTGTTCTTTTGGCACCAGCCTACGATGCACTCCCAGCAAAATACGTGACCGCAGGGGGTAGCGGCAGGAGATACGCGTTCGCCCAGACAGAGGGCACACTTACGACGAGATTGCCGATGGCCACCAACATTTTCAAGTTCCGATTGTTGCTGAGATGACCCCGAACTCACGTTCACGAACGACAGCGACGTGGGCACTCTCTCCGAAAGAGCAAACGGAGTCACGGGAGCACCGGCCGCAGCTCTTTCCTCCTGCTGCCGCTGCTTCTTTTCTTGCTTGTAGTGTCCGTGCAGGCGCTTTATCTCGAGTATCGCCCTGGTGCACAGCCGCAGCGACATTATATAGCCAAGAAGGGACAGGTTCATAGTGGGCATCAAGTCCTTCCGTGCGAACACGTAATGAATATTGGCTATCCGCTTCGCCACGTGCAAGTACCGCGCGAACATGTAGAAAGCTGCGAGGTGCGAGTGAGCTCCCCACTGCTGCACGCAGGCCAAGCTGAGTTCGTAGGATGCCGGAAACACTTCATTCTCGAGCCACGTACTCATTGCCTTAAGTTTAGACACAGCTCGATCAAGTTGATGAAGCAATCGCTGTGGCTCCAACACGGCCACTCGACTCTCCGGAGGCAGCTGCACACCATCAGTGCCCTCTGTAGCCGCTGACCCAGCGGCGGCGGCTTCTTGTCGAAGCCGAAGCTGCTGCTCCATGCGCTCCCGTGGCGTACGCGTAAGCTGGCTCAAATTTTTCCAGCCGCTCTGCGACCGCGCGGCTAGGTACCGTGGCAGCACGGCGCACGCGAGCCACAGCGCATGGCGAGGAAGCCGCACAGGTCCTACGGACTCGGGTCCAGGCTTGGCTACGCGGATGATGTCACAAAATTCTTCGCCCAGCGTCTGACCAGGATTCTGCACGCCGATGGACAGCGCGTAGTAGAGCAGAGAGGACAACGCCGCCAGCTCCGGCAGCAGCTGCGACAGCAAATGGGCCCCGCAACCGCGCTCCAGCACCTCGCGCAGCAGGTTTTTGAGCTCACTCTCATACACCGCGTCCTTGTTGTCTGCCAGGAGAAGCTCCGCGCAGGATCCTGCCGCCGGGAACGTATCTGTAGCTTGGGACGGCGTCATCTCGACTTGCGTATCAAGTTCGGATTCGGAAGTGCTTCATCATCATATTAATAGCTGCCTTGAACTTTCTAAACTCGTTATAAAGAATAAGTGATGCAAAATAATAGGTTTGAGATCGGGTGGGGAGCGGCGGCAGTAACAAGCAGGAAAGTCTTCGCCGTATCTGTTGCTTGCTCTTCGTCTCCGGCGCTGACCTGGTCGATCTGTCGACTGAAAGCTGAGGCAAAGATGGTGATGACCAAGAGCAGCAAGATGCTCAACTACATCAACTACCGCATGAAGGTGACCCTGCAGGACTCGCGCGTGCTCATCGGCTATTTCATGGCCTTCGACAAGCACATGAACCTGGTGCTGGGCGACTGCGAGGAGTTCCGCACGCTCAAGGCCAAGGTCAAGGCGGCGGTGTCGGAGGAGCGCGTGGAAAAGCGCCATCTGGGACTTGTGTTGCTGCGCGGTGAGAGCGTCGTGTCGCTAACCGTGGAGGGCCCGCCGCTCGCCAAGGAGAACGAGACTGTCGGACCGAACGGCCCAGGTGTGGCACGTGCGGCAGGACGCGGCATCCCAGCGGCACCTATGGGCGCTCCTTCCATGGGGCTTATGGCGCCCATGCGCGGCATCGGCGGACCGACCCCAGGAATGATGCAGCCAGGACAAGGTACGTTTTCAGGGATCATTCACAAAAGCTTGTTGCATGGACTGTTGGCGGAGGCGGCGATGCAGTGGCGTGTGGCTGGCTCCAAGTGATCACACGAACAGATAAGTGATCGGGCGTACGGCTTTTCTCCGAACCCGGCTGAGCACCAACATAGGAAAACTACTGCCTACGATCTTAGTATGATGGAGTCAGCCACTTAGCCACTCAGCCACTCAGCCGTCACAACTCTGAGCAGTCATTAGCAGTGAAATGATGGAGCGAGGCTAACGTTTGTGTCTGTGCTGTGCGTGTTGTGTTGTAGTGGCGGCAATGGCACAGCCGCAGGCGTACGGCCGCGGTCGCGGTATGCCCGGACCCCCCGGTGGCATGATGCCTCCTCCTCGACCCATGCCAGGCATGGGAATGCCACCTCCGGGTATGGGCCCGCCCCCTGGAATTGGAATGGGACCACCGCCGGGAATGATGCCTCCCCCGGGCATGCGTGGCCCCCCGGGTCCGCCGCCTGGCATGCGCGGCCCGCCGGGCCAGTAGCGCGTTCGACTATCGTAGAGCCGCGCACGAGCGCTAGCAGATGAAGAAGGATGGGTGAAGATCCAAGTCGGAAGCGAGCATTATTCCGGTAGACACATGGACTATCAAGCGTCTTGCTGGCCACGCAGAGAGGAAAAGAGGTATGACTGACATATAAGTTATAGTATTTGCTTTCTCGCGCGTGCTGGAAATTCCCGTGCACAATGGTAAGTTTTGCCTTGTCCCCCCACGCTCGCGACGTGCTCGTTATCATTTTGTTACGCTACATATACAAGTATCGATTGCACTGTCGTGGCCAGACTGTTTGCAAGAGCGACAATGCCCTACAGCCGGTTCCAGGCCCGCTCTTCCGAATCATCCTGAACTACAGCGTGCTCCAGGATGAACTTGCCTTCTTTGTACTTCTGGGAGCTCTCCATGGCTTTAATCTTGGCAACACAATACACGTTAATACTTAGACATTTACGATACTGGAACCAACGTCGAGCGCCACCGCCGAAAGGTTTGTTCTACAGAAAACTTCTTGTCCACGTACATATTTCCAGCCCAACACGAAGTCACACTGACTGCACAATACGTCAGCAATGGAGTGGATCCCAGTCATCAGGTAGCGGTTTCGAGCGGGGCCAACACGAACGTTATACCTGTGCAACAAGTAGCTGTCATTTTAGTACTCCAAACTAGTCCTCTTTCCCTACAACGCTCGTGGCGTACATATTATTCATGAGGAAGGCCTTGCCCGTGCGGCCGAAAAACGTCTTGGAGACGACATCATCGTGGTCGGCCACCACGTTGCCGCAGTCAGCACAGCGTAAGGCGTGCATGCCTTCCACATCGCATCGCTCGCGTGAGAACCCGAAGGCTTTGCTGACGCCGCAGTTGTTGCTGCCAGGACCACGCCACGTTTCTTCGGCCTGACGCAGCAGTTCCTCATCGTCCTCGTCGTCTGCAGGTTCATCGTCGCTGTCGCTGGGAAGATCCGGTCGTGGTGCACGTCGCCATGCACTGCGATTCTCCAGGTATTCGACGTGCTTGCAGCCGCTGCGGATCACTACGAGAGGCGGCATCGCAAATGAAGTCCCCAAAAGATGTTGCTTTTCTCTTTCTATATTTTTCTGATACTGGCACGACCATACTGAAATGCAGTGTGCACTGCGTAGATACTACAACAGTAAAAGTAGCCGTCTATTGATCTGCCCATTCAAGACGCAGTTCGAACACCACGCTCCAGTCGTCCTCGTCAACGTGGAGTGGCCGACCTAGTGCGCCCACCAACGTGGTCACGGTCTCGCGGGACGCCAGATGTACCGACGGGTGTTTGTGTACTGTGAAACCTGTCTGCTTTGCTGCGGCTACAAAGTGCGAGGCTGTGCACTTGCTCACGTCGCATGTTCCTTCACAGGATGCTCGGCACGGATCCATCGAGAGTAGCGCCAACGACTTGGCTCCAGGACGGAGAACGGAGCGGATCGTCTCGAGCAGTGGAACATGCAGACCTCGCCCCAGCTGTGTGATCTCGCTGCCCAGCACGGTGTCAAACTTGTGGGCAAACGGCGCAATGGACTCGACGACACCCCACTCCAGCTCCCCGCTTGAGGCTACTGCCGAACCACCGCCAGCCTCACTTTCAGCCCAGAGGTGATGGTTCTTGACGATGTTTCTTGCCAGCAAGTCGGGATATTCGTCCGTCAAGACAGCCGTTTTGGCGCCCAGCGAGGCAGCCACGAGCCCGCATAGCCCACAGCCAGCGCCCAGCTCGATCACATCACGTCCCTGCACCACATCCAGGTCGTGCGCATCCAAAAACTCGCAAAGGACGAGCGCGCCAGCCCACACTTCACCGCCCAATCCGTCCACCTTGGTGGTGTCCTGCACCACGCGAACGCAGACATCGCCGCGTGGCTCCCGCAGACGGAACGCGGCCTCGTGCTCTTGCAGCAGTTCTCTGCTCATCTTCGCCAGTCACACCAGTTAAATGTTACCTCTATTGACTGACTGACACTATATCGAGGTAATCTGCGTTAAACGAATGGGTGGAGGCGCTGACACACATCAACCGACGCACACAACATACTCCACTTCTCCCGGCACTGTATTCGACGCAACCAACTTCTCTGTGCAGGTGAATTATGGAAGCTGTCAACGCGTCCCGACCGGATGTGATCGGCAAGCTGCCGCAGCTGCAGAACATGGTGAAGCGCGACCCGGTGGGCTACCGCACCGAGTTCCTCATGCAGTTGCGCCACTTCGAGAGCGAGTATCAGCTGTTCCTGCTGCAGCCCACGAAGGAGTCGGCGCACTTTGGCGCGCTGGTGAGCTTCTTGAGCCATGTGGCCAAGTGCTACCCTGTGGAGATGGCGGCCTTCCCCGAACAGATCATTGGACTACTGCGTGACAACTACCTGGTGCTGGAGCCGGAGCTCCGCAAGACGCTGGTGCAGAGTCTCATGCTTCTGCGCAACCGCGGCCTCATGGATGCCATCACGTTGCTCAAGCTCTTCTTTGAGCTGTTCCGCTGCCCGGACAAGCGCCTGCGCGAGCTTTTGTACAAGCACATTGTGTCAGACATTCGCCAGCTCAACGCCACGTCGCGCAATGTGAAGGTGAACAAGGCTCTGCAGAACTTCCTGTTCGAGATGCTCCAGGACGAGAGCGAACATGCTGCCATCAAGTCGCTGCAAGTTCTGATGGAGCTTTTCAAGCGCAAAATCTGGCACGACCAGCGCAGCGTTAATGTGATTGCCACGGCCTGCACGAGCAAGAACACGAAGCTGCTGGTGATGGCGCTCAGCTTCTTTTTGGGAATTGACGAAGACATTCTGGAGGACGAGGAACAGCAAAAGAAAGAGAAGAAGGCTCTCGTAGCTGTGGACTTCCACGCGCACTCGAAGAAGACGAAGAAGCGCCAGCGTGACACGCTACAGGCACTATACAAAAACAAGAGGGCGCGCAAACGCGAACTCGACTTCATGGCTACTTTCCCTGCGATCGAGTTGCTGAACGACCCACAGGGCGTTGCTGAACGCCAGTTGAAGCTACTCAAGAGCTGCACGGAGCGTTTTGAAGTGAAGTTGCTCATGATGAACTTTATTGGCCGTGTTTTGGGTTTCCACAAACTCGTGGTGCTTCCTTTCTACCCACTGCTGCAGCGCTATTTACAGTCTCACCAGCAGAATGTGACTGCTATCCTAGCATATTTGGTGCAATCATGTCACGACGAAATTCCGCCTGAGGAGCTTCTGCCAATTGTCAAGAGTATTGCGCACAACTTCGTCACGGAACGGTGCTCGTCCGAAGTCATTGCCGTGGGCATCAACTCTCTGCGCGAGCTTTTCCGTCGCATCCCGCTGTTGCTGGAATGCGAGGGGATGGACGTGCTAGTGAGCGATTTGGTCCAGTACAACCGCGCACGCGACAAAACTATCGTCATGGCAGCTCGTGGTGTGCTTAACCTCATTCGTGATATCCATCCGGTTCTGCTTAAGCGCAAGAACCGCGGCAAGTTTCACAACGATGCAGCCAAGCCTCACCGTTTCGGTGAACTTGTGGCAAGTGAAGGCGTGGACGGCGCAGACCTGCTGGCGGAGGCTGAGGCTGCTGGACGCTTCGACGGGGAGGACAACAAGGATGGATGGGAGGTGGCTTCGTCCACATCGGACGAAGACGGATCTGAGGATGAGTGGGTGGACATTTTGTCCGATGAGGAGGACAATGAACGTGGGAACGATAAAGAGGCCGAGGAGGAGGGTGTGGAGGAGGACGACAGCGAGGAGGTGCTGGCGATTCAGCAAAAGGATCGCTTGGACGCTCGTCGCATCTTGACACCCCTCGATTTTGAACGCATTGATATGCTGAAGAAAGAGCGCGATGCGGCCCTGAAGGACCCGAAGTCACGTAGCAAGCGCAAAGCCGAGGAAGATGCCGCCAAGGCAAGCTCGGATGCTACGAAGGTTAATCCGACTGACCTCGAGGGCTACTCGAAGAAGAAGCGTATGACGCAGGAGGAACGACTTCGTGTTGTCCTCGAAGGTCGCGAGGACTTCAAGCACAAACGCTCAGGCGGTGGCACTACCAACACGGAGAAGAAGCGTCTCAAGCACTTTATGATGATCAAGAAGAGCAAGTCTGTGCAATCGAAGGTGCTCGTATCGGCCCGCCAGGTGCAGTCCCAGAAGAACCGCGTCGTAAAGAAGATTCTAAAGCACGACGCGAAGAAGCGTCGCAAGATTTAGAGATAGCGGCTCAAACAGCGGTCGTTAGATGAATTCTGCACATGTTTTTAACAGAGAACCTGTTTTGATATCAACAAGTTTGCGTGTGTTGTGGTTTGCTGCACACCGATGATTTCAACACGTTTAAAATGAACATTGGCACTTCGCTGCTTACCTAGTGCATCCTTGGCCGGTGCTTTCCACCGGACTCCTTCGTCAACGGCTCACTTCTTCTAAATCTGCGTCAGCCACTTCATCCTTAGACATCCATGGACTGCTGCTGCTTCAAATGAAGCTCAGCCTGGATCTCCTGGATGGTCTTACCCTTCGTCTCAGGCACGTATTTGAGTGTGAAGGCGAGCGCCATGCACAGTGCAATACAAAATGGTACGAACGTGTATTCGCCCAGCTCGTTTTGCATGGTAGGGAACGTGAGTCCGACCAAAAAGCTGCAAGACCAGTTCACCATGGTGGCAATGCTCATGGCCGTGGGGCGTGGCTTAGCAGGGAACATTTCAGCCACAATCAACCACGGGATCGGACCCAAACCAATCTCGAAGAACCACACAAAGCACATGACGCCGCCCACGCTAGCCATGCTCGCAAACGGAAGCGCGTTCATCAGACCCAACGTCAGTACAACACTGGAGACAATCATGCCGATTGCAGAGTAGATCAGCAGCGGTCGACGACCGGCCGTATCCATGAGCACTAGCGCAACACCCGTCGAGATAACGTTCACCGTGTACACCAGCGTGGCGCCCACCAGAGGGTCCTTCAGACCCACATTTTTGAAGAAAGAGCTAGCATAAAACATGACGGCGTTGATACCGCTGAACTGCTGCGCGAGTTGCAGCACCACAGCCACCACAAGCGGGAAGCGAATGCTTCGGTCCTTGAGCACATCCCAGATGCCTGTGTTGGCACCCGATTCGTTGTCACTAGCCGAACAAATGCTGTCGATTTCTTCGTACACATCGTTGGAACCACGCAACCGGCGCAGAATGTCCGCGGCCTCCTTGGGTCTGTTCTTGGTCAGCAACCAACGCGGACTCTCCGTCAGCAGCGAGGCCAGGGCCAGCTGCAGGATCCCCGGCACGGCCGTAAAGCCGAACAACAAACGCCAACCAGGTTGGGCGAGACCGTGGCTTTCTCCAGAGTAGCTAAATGCCAACAGGTCAGCCGCCAAGATGCCCATGACCATAAACAGCTGGTAACCCGTACCCAACGCACCACGGAGATTGGGCGGCGCGAGCTCACCAAGATACAGTGGCACAACAACACTCACAGTTCCGGAGGCGAAACCCACCAAGAAACGACCCAAAATCAGTGCGTAGATGTTGACAGACAGCGCCATGATGGCGCCAGCGATAATGAAGAGGAATGAGTCCACCAGCAATGCCTTCTTGCGGCCCAGCGCTGTACTCACTTGACCGGCAGTGAGCGAGCCAATAGGACCCCCCACAGCGAAGATGGACACGCAGATAGCCCATTGCATGTCCGAGTGGCCAGGGAAGATGATGTCAGGGTTGATTCCGCCCGTCACGCCAGTGTTGTAGCCGAACTGGAAGGCGCTCATAAGCGCCACGCCGCAGCTCAGCAGCAATGGGAACGTGTAGCCAGGCTCGGGGAACTCGTCATCGCCTCCGAGCAGCGGCTGGTCTTCTCCTCTGGCCACGAGGTTGGTGAAAGAGCCCCAAGAACTGCGCGACTTAAGGTTGGAGAAGCTGCGCTCGCGCTGGAACGACTGCCGCCGCATACCCGGCAGCACCGAGAAGGGCAGCTCCTGGTACAGACGTTTCTGCTCCTCGACTATTGTCATACGTCACAGGTTGAACATGTCGAAGTACGTGAGGTAAACTGGGCAGCAATGGACACACTGACGGGGACAAGACACGGGGTCGACATGCTATAAACCGACGCAAAATCTTACCATAGAACTGGAGGTTCTGCGCCGTGTTGCTGCGCTTCTTGAGGCCTTCGGCGATCTTGAGGTCGGCCCAGCTGCCGTTGGTGCCCAGCGCCACGTCACTCCGCGAGTGCTGCATCTTTTGCTAGCGGTGAGTCAACCTCCGATGTCGAATTGTAGTCTGCAGCTGCCTGTAGTGGCCTGCGGTTCGAGCGACCTTGGCCGTAGGGAGCGAGGAGGCGAATGAGCATGAGGTTGTTGGTTGTACAGCAAGATCGGTGTGCAGTCGCGTAACGACAGCACATGGGATTGAAGCTGAGTTCTCTGCACAGTATTAGCCGAATGGTATCAGATAGAATTATGTGCCGTAATCTCCCATTCGAAGTTAATAGTCGGCGCATATAGGAATTTGTATGGTCGACGAAACGACCGAATCTTTTCTATTCCGCCCCTCGTTTTCAAACAGAGCTTCACCCTGCTTTGGAAAACTATCTGTCATGAATGCCTTATTCCAACCGTTCATGTGTTACAGTATCTGTAAACGTGTGACAAGGGCAGCAAAAATAGTCAAAACAAGGTGCAGCCAGCGAAGTGAGCGAGGCCGCGACAACGCCATTCTTATTACAGGCCATGACAAGGGATACATTTTCCAGTGAGGGACTCGGCAATGCCCTGAACTCGAAAATGAACCCGCTTGATGATGTGGCAGGTCACAGTCACACTGCAGGCAGGTTCCACAGTCAAAGCCTGCGTTCCGCAACAGTGTCTCTGCCGCTAGGAATTCTCGTAGGATACCTTCACCTTCGAGCGCAAGCTGCCAGTCACGGATGAAATCCATTCTGAGTGACAGCACACGCGCATCGAACGCTATAAGTTTTTGCTGAGCTAACTACGCAGTGCACTACGGTTGAAGTATGCAATTAGCGAGTAAAATTCGCACCCAGGTCAGGTGCGAATTTCACCTGGCTGTACTACAGTAAGTACTGTACCCTTTTTCAACTTCAAAATGTCATAGGTTTAAAACGACAAAAGGTATGCAGACAATCCTCTCTGTAGTGATAACCCTAAACCCTATTAGTACAATCTAGAGTAATCACTAACTGGGATTTATGCATGACATTTTATTACAATCTAGAGGAATCACGAACTGGGATTGTACCACGACAAGTATACCAAACAGTGTATGGTATTATACTGGGAGGACAGCTTTATTTTAATAAACAGGAGATCTCTGTAAGAAGGAGGCGTGTTAATAAAATTCATACCATTGAAACCATTAGATATTGCTGAGTCAAATGGAGGGGCTCAAGTTCCAAATAGATGACAAGAAGCGAAGATATGTGCACAAGTACCACCGACGCACAGGTCGGTCGGTCAAGAGCCAGACCACAGAAAAACCAGTGATATAAATGCCCACAGGTAACTATACTTTAATCAAGTCACATAATTATGTGGTTTGCCAGGTCGATTTTTTTATTTTTTTTATTTTAAGCGGTTAACGCCGATTGCACTCAGGGCGAGCTCTGCTTCAGCCCCGCTAACCGGATAGCCCATCTCTCCCTACCCGGCGGCTACGGCTGTCCAAGTCTGCTGTCTGCACGCTACTTGATATGCAATGCATTTGCCTGGTATATCTATGTCAGTACAGCCTGGACTCTTGTATACCGGAACCGTTCATTCCGGCGCCCCGATGTTGTTCGCGTTTGTCATCGCGGCGGATGCTGCTGTCCGTGTCGGTGTCGCTGAAACCAGTTCGGCACGCTCGTCCGTCCTTAATTCTGCGCTGCGATGCCTGTTCCTCTTTGCGTGCCAAGTCGCCGCCCTCGTCTGAAGCTGGTGAGGTTGTTCCACGCGGCCTCCGTCCTCTGACACATCGCTTGCGCAGTTCGCATACGTATTGTGTTCTGTGGGATGCATACAAACCAAATAATATCACGCCTCATCAAGAGTGGGTACGCTTCCGAGCCGGCATAGCATGCCATCCATAGTGCCTTGGTGCTCGATTGGAGCGCATCGTACTGGGACAATGTCTCCTGCCACCATCCTGTCGTCTCTGGAAGATAGATATCGCCAATCCACCATGCGTTGTGGTTTACCTCAGGCCTCCGAATTGATAGCCCTGGCTCATAGTTTGGGTACTTGCGAGCGAGTGTACCAGTCGTCCACACTCTGCATACCTGCGCAGGATGGTATTCATAGTGAGCTGCACTGGGCTGACACCGCTGCACCGCCTGCTGCAATAGCCTCGGTAGAAGGAGGCATTTGCCTGCCCACCGGGTTGCAGTCACGTCCAACTCCATATTGAACAGGCGGGACGCGTACGCTATCATGGATGTGCACGTCACCAGCAGATGGAGTTGCATCACATGCACCCATATCCGGCCTTATGCTTCCACCATGGCTGTCCACGGACTTCGCTCGTGACACCCTCTTGTCCACTGCTGACGCGTTGGTAGCGCCATTTGCATTTCTAACTCATGACATCTACCCGGTAGATAGAGTTCCTGGTCGGGCAGCCACAATTCTCCGCATTGTGCCTCTATTGCGTGGCTCATATTTTCAAACAGGTCGGATATTGTAGTACAGTGTAGAGGGATCGCCCCAAACCGGTGGGCTTGCGTGTCATCCACTTCAGCTTCGCATAATCTGCACTCCTTGCTCCATTGCGAGTGAATGTTGTGCTTTTGAGCACTTGTGTGGAGCACGTTGCCGATCGTCCTCCAATAGAACCGCCGTTGGTAGTCGTCCCAGTGGAGCAGGTCGCATGTGTTTAGAGATCTTCCACACGCTGTGATTCGATGCGCCCCCTTTTCGCGTTGTCTTGCTATCCATAGACGTTTTCTGGTGTGTAGCGCTTTCTGGTTAAGGTGCCGTAACGCGCCTCCGAGCACCGGCCGACCTTCTTCATCCAGTATGTGTACCGTATCCCACCTCATAATGTTGCTGAACGAGCTCTCCATAATCATGGAGTGGCTTGCCGCAGCAGCTTCATCAGCTAAGGCTAGTGTCTGGCGTTCCTCATTCAGCTGGGAGTCTGTCGTGATAGTATGTTCTTGGTGCGAGCGAACCCACGTTGATTGAAAATCGCCGGCATCCTTCATTGCCGCCACTATCGACCTTATTTCTACTCGGTGCCGGTTGCTGTATCGAATGTGGGCAAGCCGAGCTCCTGTGTAGATTTCTCTCGCAGTTTGGAGGAGCATGATAGCTGCTTTGTTACCACAGACCTGAATTCCCGTGTCTCCAGAGATATGGAGTCCCACCAGTAGCGCATGGCACTCACATCTGGTTGAGGTTATGCCCCCCCCCCCCCCCCCAGTGGACCATTAACCGCCCTGCTTGTTGTACTGTATCGGCTCGTAGACCCCCTCCACCACTAGCACCTTCGCGTCCACTATTGATAACGCTGCCATCGCCCGCACTGTGTATCACTGGCATTGCAGGAATGTTCGTCCAGCTTGTCCACATGGCACGTTGGGACAGTGCCTGGGGGAGATGTCAAGGCCGGCACTGACTGTGGTGCCAGCCACCGCACCTGTCACAGTATAACGCCTCTCTTCGTCGATTGCACTCAATGTATGCTCGATCGATGGGGGTTAACATGCCTGTCTCCATGATCTGTTGGCGCCTCGCTTAGGCTCTCCTAAACGACTCATTGATTAGACTTCTGTTCATGTTGCCTCTTTGGCCATTCGTCTCGGTGTCTGTCAATACAATGATATTCGCGGTCCGTCGTCCAGCTCGCGTCAATACTGGTGTTACCGCCACTGGCACGCATACGTCTGCGTATTCCGTAGCTTCTCCGTCTGGTCTCTTAGTCCAGACCCCAGAGTCTCGTTGTCGCTCGTGCCACCACTGAACCTCGATTTCTTCATCGTAACCGTCCTGGTTCTCGATGACTCCGTCACCCACACGCTGACCGATTTCGTACCCGGTGAGTAGCGCTTCGTCATTTTGTATCATGTACTGAGCGACTACAAAGAATTGACCTGGGGCCACGTCTACCGCAACGACCTGCAGACGATCGACACGGTATTTGGTTTTCCCCACTGGTGCCCGCAGACGACATGAGTCCTCTTCACATTCAGTGCGTTTGATATACTGCGCAATTATCTCGAATTCAGTTAGCTGGCATCATGACCATCGGTGGATTCGTGCCAGCTCAGCTGGTTCCATCATTATCGTACCTCCATCATTGGCGACGTCCCCAACAAATCGAATCTTATAGTCGTACTTGAGATCGTATCTTAGTAAGTGCTCTCGCTCTAGCTGTGTTAACTTTGTCCAAATGGACCGGTCATTGGGCCGTTGCGATGTGCATTCGCTGGGATTTGCCCACTCCACTGATGTGGATATTCTCAGATCTGCCGCTGCCCTTATTGTTTGATGTATCCAGTCATGCAAGTGGCTCGGCGGAGATAGCGGCTGCTCGAGGGGGTGTTTTGTCAATCCTGCTCGTATCTGATAGTCTCCCATGGCCTTGTGAAGAAAATGGTGAGCTGGTATGTGGGACGTGTTTATCACACGTATTGCTAGCTGTATCCTGGACGCCCGGCACATATCCACAAAGGAGTGTATTCCTATGCCTTGCGTTGGGTCGTGAAATATTGCTGTAGGAGTCCCAAATGGTAGCTTGAGTACTTGTCGATCTGTGTGACGAACAAGTTTGTCAAAATGGCCGGCTACTTTGATGGACGTATTAAGTTAGATCCAGTACATGACCCTCGGGATCCACACGAGATTCACGATGTAGCATAGTTGGTGCACCAATATTCGTTTCGTCACAAGTAGCCTAGCTTCTGCTTTAAGTTTTCCCCACACCGGCCGAATCGTCTTACTCCAGATGTCATCGATACTTTGGTTGATCCCTAAATGTTTGAACCCTTCCGCAGCAGACACCATTTGTACAGCTCGTGGTTGCCCTTTTCCATCGGATAAGAAGAGGTCTTCTTCGTGATGCGTCGGGCCTGGTCTGTATACCAAGAGGAATGACTTTGCAGCTCCAAAAACGCCCCCAGTCCCGTTGATCCCGGTAAACATATTTGAGATCCTAGCTCTCTCTTCAATGCCTGATCTCGTAGTCGCTACATTGATGACATCGTCTACTAGAACCGTACTTGCAATGGGGGTGGGCTGAACAGGTTGACCATGCTTCACGTCGACGGTACCGGCGCCTCCCTCCTGCTGATCCATGAGAATATCCATGTAGTACCCGATGTGGCGGATAGATAGTGCGGATCCTTGCCCGAGGCCGAACTCCCGTTTCCCATTCTTTATCCATCCATATGCCGTTCGAACGTCGATTTCCCCTGCCGACAAAAATCCTATCAGAATCTGGTACAATGGGACCGGCACGCCCAACCTCTTGTAGATGTATGCCATTACCCACTTCGGAATCCTGTCGTAATACTTTTCACAATCTTTACTCAGAATGTACAAAGATTCTCGACGATGCTTTGCCCTGTCCACAAGCAGCGTTGTTGCCAGCGCCGCGTCTTGAACATTACGATCATGTTGGAACCCGTGCTGCATCGGATGGTTTGGTGCTCTATCTTCGAGGTATGCGCTGATCGCGGTGAACAATCTCGTAGCGAGAGCACTTTGAACTGTTATTGGACGCCATGGCGGGAGGCCATTCTTTTCCCACACTCCTGTAAATTGAGCTGTTTTTGGTAGGAATATCATCTGCCTGTAGTTCAAATTATCTGGAATAATGCCAGTCTGCAGAATAGTATTAGGGATGAGTCGCTCTTGTGAGACCCCTCCGTAACCTGGTGCAACCCGCGTGTTTACCTGGGAGTCAACGCGTTTTTGCATCATTTCATCGTACTGCATATCTTCCCATCGCTTGACGGGTGCATTGAATGCTTCTTGGTAGAGCCCTCCTGCCTTGATGTCGTCAAGCATCCACTCTCGAATGAATTGCGGTAGCTCGGTCTCATCTGCTGTCAATCCTGACGCTAGATGGCTCGGGGTACTCGTTTTCTCATCGTCTGGCACCCATGTATCTAGCAGTTTAACCATCTCCTCCGTGACCGCTGCTCGGGACTCCACATATTTCCTTTGAGCACCCGACCCTATCACTGCCCCTTGTATTGATATTGGTGGTAGTTGTGTACCAAGGATTTCTCGTAGTAGCGGCTTCATTTTTCCTTCAGCCATCCAGTCCGCTCGTTGCTAATGGCGTTGCTGGTGCCACCGGCGCTGTCGCCAATCTCGGCGAATTCGGATGGTTTGTTTCCACAAGCGCCACCCCTCATCAAACCAAGCCCGTGTCTCCTCAATTGACGTGGGCACTTGCCCTCGAGATTTACATGAGTTATCTGGCGTGCACCGTTAGCATGAGCACTTGTAGATGGTACTCTCTCAGGGTATATGACCCATTTCGGCCATTGGATCTTCTTTACCATGGTCGTTATCTCCACAGCAGTAGCGGCTTGCATCTGGTGGACCCTTCGTGCGGCTTTGAATTGCCCATTACATCCTGCGGTTCTTCTAATACTAGCCGTCTGATCAATTTCTCTATGTGCTTGACTCGTTTCGCCCCATAGTTGCTTAGCTGTCGAATACATACAGTGATGAATGTTGTCGACTGCGCGTACTAGCCACAGTTTGATAGCGGAGTCGTCGGCATTATCCGGACCACGTAGTGGTGCGATGAATGCGCACTTATTTCCATTCAGGTTACGTTCAAGTTGCTCTCCGAACAGTTGTAGCTCTTCTTGCGTCTTTGTCTTCATATTCACACTTTGAATGGAGGTGACCTGTCGCAGATGCTTTGATGAAGCCTGACATCGGTCTAAGCTTATCACTACAAATGGAGTTCCAACGTGCCCCCCCCCCGGTTCAGTGAGTATAGCCATATTCCACTGTCTGCTATTTGATGCGCGTGAGAAGCACTAACGAAGATATCGTCCAGTGCGGATCGTGTCCCACCATTTTCGTACGTGAATCTTGGTGTGACTGGGTGTCTGTGGCGGAATGTTGACAGCATACCGTTAGTCTCCGTCCACTCCCGGAACACCTCACCCTGTCTTTGGGCTACCGCTGATCGGCATGCGGCTGACGATCGATCGATCGCGACGTTCGGGTTGGTATTGAAGTCTCCTGCCATCACTACCATATAGTGAAGCTGGGTTGCTCGCTGCAGTTCACACTCTAGCCACCTCCATTCAATCCGGGTAGCCTGCAGGTTGACATGAGGCGTATCCGGGCAGTACGTAGCATTTACAAGAAGTTTTGTTTGTTGCCCTAGGCGCATTGTAATGCTCATTGACCGCCCCGACACTGAGAAACGAGTTTCCTACTTCTGCCAACGGCCTTCCCAACGTTCTCGATCCATTAGAATTGCAGCGCGTTCGTTACAGAAAAGTAGAAGATCTGATACACTGCCGCCATCCGTTGCTGTCACCCAAATATTTTTTCTTGTATTTCCATGGAGGGCCGGGTCTGCGATGGCGAGAAAGTCGATTTGTTTGCAATGACCCAGGGGACAATTTCGCTATCGAGTTTGTCCCAGATCCCTTCGTTAATATTGCATGATGCTGCGCGTATGACCCTGTCTTGATGCTGTTGTGTTCCATCTCCTCGGTCCCCTATAAATTCCTCCACAAAGTGCTCTCGTCGAAGTATTGCCCCTAATCTGAATGGCCCCTACTCCATCCTGGTGACGACTACGGAGGGCGGTCGGCATCCATGCGCGGCGACGGCGAGACCTGCTACGATGGCGGGCTGTCGAATGTATTGGTGTATCGTTGATGTGCAGCCGGTAGTCCTGTGTCTCCGAGTTATTAGAGTCACCCGATGAATGAATCGGCTCCGTCGTCATACTCTGAAGTACCTGCGTTGTACTGACCGGTTCCGCAGTCGTAGCTGATCTAGCCACTTGTTCAGTTGACACAGGAGCAGCTGAACACCACGTCAGTATACACGCCAGAACAAAGGTGACAATCTGTCTTGTTAGCCTTGGCGGTGTGCGGTAGCTCTTTCTTGGGAGTCTGTACCACTCTCGAGACCCCCCTCCACAGAATCCGGCAGCTTCATGAATGTTGTCATTCTCTCCAACAGACCGGTGATTCCTGTGACCTGCACCGCGGTAGTTGTCTGTGTGTTTTTCATTTCGCTGATTGCGCTTTCTTACAACCGCATCCGGCGTTCCACCGATTGCGTGTGTTGTGCCATCTCATCACGTAATGAGCGCGTGATCTGCTGTGATTGCTCTCGTACTTGTGTTGCTACTAGTGAGGTTAGCATTGGTTGTATACGTTCCATAACCAGCTTCGTGTTCTCCTGACCGTGTGCTTGACCGAATGCCGTTATTCGGTTCCTCTGAACATCCAAGTCCTGTTGGAGTCCCCCTCTGCGATTTATTTGCTGAGGCAGACGTCTGGAAATGTTTTGCCATCTCTCAGTAGCTCTTTTGGGCGGGCTGGTGTAGTGGTCGTGTAAGTTGCCGCTTGTTCCAGTCGGCCACCCACCCGTGGTGCGCTTGCGATCGACTGGTTCCCTCGCACAGTTCCTGACAAAGCGCCCTGTTAGTCTGCATTGGAAGCACCGCATTCGCCCATCCTGCCCAGGGAGGTCTACAAACAGCCGAATATCCCCCACTCTGATCCATGGGTTCTCCCAGTAGTTGTACGCTTCGTAAAGCCTACAGGCCGCTTGTTCTGTTTGCAGGACAATGGAGCCAGACGTTCGACCTGGTTGAGCACTCATCTTCGTTACATGAAAACCCAGTCGTCCTAGAGCATCAATCACTTCTTGCACTCCTAGCCGGGTTTAAGTTCGAAGATGTACAAGCGCTGCTTAGTGTCCGATAGCGCCTCATCCGAGCTGGATCGTACCATTCAACATCCATTACTGGTTTGAGTTGAATGGAGCCGGTGGTCTGAAGCGTGTCATCGATGAGATGCGTTTGCTGTTTGAAGGCCCGAAGTACCGTATTTGCTGTGTGTTCACTTTCAAAACACAATCTGAACGAGAACTAATTTCTCCCATTGTTCACTGTTTCGTGACGCAGTCGATAGCTGACCATTTTTGAGAGCGCAACTTGCTTGCACCATGTGAGTCAACCAACGCCTCGATAGCCCCCCATCGTCGAAGCGACTTCTGAAGATCAGAGACGGATACGAAGTTGGTGTTCGTGTATTCCAACTCAATGAAATCCAGGTTCGACTCTGCATTTACCGTAAAGCTTGGTTGCATCCAGATTGTAGCTCCGTGCACCTTGATATACCCACGCCGCATCTGTCTCCATCGTTTAGCAACGGCCTCGCAGCTAATTTCTTGTCTGCGGGGCGGATACCGGCGCTATCAAAGTGAATTCCTTTCGATTTGCACACTTGTGCAATGGAAGGAGCAAGTTTGAGCAGCCCCCAATACCCTCTTTCTGGTACCAACACGGTCGCTGCGTCGATTGAGAATGACAGCATGATATTTGTGTCCCGAAATCGCTGCTCAAATGCCGACCAGTCTTTCTCTGTGTGGTCAATATAGAGTGCGCCCTTGCCTTGGAGTTCGCTAGCCGCTGATAGTGGGTCTTCCGGACCGATTTCCGTGGCCCGCCTCTCATCCATGTCATCTTCACGCTCGCTCCAATCCATCTCCTCGTCTCGCTCATCCTTTCCTTTTTCCTCCTGGTGTGGGAATGGGATGAAGCTGAGCTGTAGTGTAGACCTGCTAAACCCACCAGGTTGGGAGGCTGGTTGAGCCTGCTCTCCTTCCTCGATGCGTACTTGGCCGTTCCGTAGTACGTCTCCGCACTGCCGTTCCAGCAAGGGCACCGCTGCCCCTGATGCACTCGTCTTCCCGGTCACAGCCCTGTTCCCTGTTGCCAGATTACACGCTCGTACCGGTTTTGCTCTTAGCAAATCGTTCTTCGTGACCTTCTTGGGACTCCCTTTTCCTCTGAGTTTGGGCGATGGCGTGCTCGTCATGGGTCTGTCCGTTGTTTGCGTGGGTGGTGTTTGTGTAGTTCTGCTAATTTTGCTGTGCTGGATACCTCCGATTCTCTGGTAGGACCACGGGAGTTTTCGTCCAGCAACCTCCACCACTTCGTCGAATTCTTGATGAGTCCGTCCGTTTCCAATTTCGCCGGTTTCGTGTGTCTGTTCCCGTGCCCCAGCTTCTTGCCTAGGTGCCTTGAGCTTCTGAGGCGATCGAGAACGTGCTGGTTCGCGGTGTTCTTCTAGTCGTCAGTGCTCGTCTTGTTGGCATGTATCGTGTTCTTGTCGTCCTCAGCCTCTTGTGGTGTTCCTGTAGTCTGTCGTGCCGGAATTGCAAGCCCTGGAGATCCCCCTCCGGTCTTATATTCTTTACGCTGTGTTGTTCTCGTCGGTTTCGTCTTACGGCTTGATGACAAATTGGGATCTGCCAGGTCGATTATCATCCCAGTACGTTTCGCGCCATTTTTCAAAAGTTGAGCAATCTAGATAAACACACGCTCATTGACTGGATAGCTCGCATCAAGAGCTTTTCAACGATATGCCGAAACCTATTGGGCGACCCATCCGCATTTTTTTAAATTCCCGACCGACCGACCGACCAATCTCCCTTTTTAGCCCCCCCCTCTTACAGAGATCTTCTGTTATTAAAATAGCTTGCTGAACAGGCTAACCAATTTTATTAGAGAGACCGGAAGCCAAACGCTTTTAAGCGGTCCGAGCAAACCAGACCAGATTTTGGGCGCAACTGCAGACCAAATTCGCCAATGTTGCTGCATCTGTGTTAAACTTCGTGTAATCTCTTCTTCATTACCATTATTTTACATTATTGGTATCTAAGAAGCACAATGAACAGGGCTGATTTCGTGTTAGAAAGCAAGAATTTGCACGCTTTCATATAAGAAGTGCCAAGTCTAGACTTGGTCGCGTAGTTTTACTGATTTTGTAACGGGGCGTTCCCCGTTACAAAAGTAGGTAGAGTCACATCTCCTTGAAGAGGGATGTGACGTATCATTTCATGATTGGACAGAAAGTCCATTTAGGTTAGATATTTGACCAGTTAGCGTGCAGCACCCAGACCGGTGGCTGACAGCTAACCTGGCCCTAAGTTCGGTTTCGCGACCGAGCTTAATATCAAACAGAGTTAATTTTGCTTCTAAACCTACGTGTCTCGGTTGTAAATGTTGAAGGTCAACCGGTATATTGGTGAGTACCGGTTTGTGGCAATGACCAACACTCACCGCCTCGACAGCCATTCTACATGTTTACTCCATGTTTACGGTAGGTAGGACATGCATCTCATGATTGTGGGTACAGGATCTGTTGNATCAACTACTCAAGTCTTCGACTCCTGCCGAAGTCTCCGACGACCAACTACCGTGGTCCAAGTCTTCTGCGTTCCAAGCTTTAACATCATCAACACTCGTCTCCACGGTGGGCCCCAGCGTTAGATCCTGCAATTCTTATAGTGGTGAGATCCAACAGAGTCATAAAGCAGAAAAACGCGGTACGCGATCTCCGGCCAGCCACATCCCAATCCGTTCGTCTCCTTGAAGGATCATATTCTTCTCGCTGATATTGGTGATCTGCAGGTACCTCGACTTGCCGGGTCGTTGACTACTGTTGGCACCCAGTGATCCCCTCTACATATTTTATTGAACGGAGGGCCTAACCCTTGTTGGTAGCTCGACGGATTACCCGATCCCGAACTGTGTACGTCGATCTAGCTTCAAGAGCATCGGCTTATCATTACGGTGCTTCCGTCACCCACCGATTGGATCCTCACCGCGTCCGGCAAGCCGATTGATCCATCGGCTAGTTCCAGACGCATCCCGGCTGGTACGGTGAATTCCATTCCCAGGACGACATCATGGCCTCTACCCAGATATCAAACAAATAAAACAAATCTGGGCTCTGTCTCGTGTCGATATACCACCCAACCTTTTAAGCAAAGCAGTATCCGATATGGTCACTTTGGCTCCTGTAACTAAGCGTAAGATCGCTTTTTCGTAATTTATCTTCCCCATTTCGCCCTTTCTTATCACTTCGCTAATACTAGACTAATACAACTAAAATATTCGGATACTACGTTTCAGTGCGCGGGGAACGAAAAGACGACACTGTCATAGTACAAAGACGAGCCGGTTTTTTCCCTCTTGACACTTAGCTAAATTTACACACATCAGCTGAAAACATGGGGATCTAGACTATGAAAATGAAAATTGTTTTGGAATGTAGAGTGTAAGTGTTAAAAATGATGTGCTAAATATAGAGGTTATGTTGTAAAAAGTAAGAAAGTAAAGCATTTGATTTAGGGTTTAGGGTTTAGGGTTTAGGGTTTAGGGTTTAGGGTTTAGGGTTTAGGG
>LGSN01000125.1:0-60383 GCA_001314375.1 Phytophthora podocarpi | reverse complement strand
GAAGGGCCGAACCGCTGGGGAGCAACTCAGCGCAGGCCAACAAGCGCCGACTAGCTCAGCGGTTGTTGTGTTTGTTGCTAAAGGATCCACATCTGATGAATTGTGTGTTCTGCAATACCACACCTGTCGCTCAACGCTCTCGTCAAATCGCCACTCATCACCTCCTGAAGGTGTATGAGCTAATTAAGTAGCTATTGGAGGCTAAGCTGATTCAGTCTCGGGTCTGACTGGGCTTCACCTATTGTGATTGTTCTTAAGAAAATGGCAAATACATATGGCTTTGTATTGACTACAGATTGCATGAAACCCAGAGCTAGAGATTTGACAGCGAGAGTAGCACGTGCTTTATGCTCCAAAATTTGATGAGGCAACGCAAAACGAAATGGTACATTGATCAAAACAAGTTTTCGGGTTAGATAGCGCATTTGAAAGCTCTCGTCGCGATCTATCGATCTATGTTCTGCTTGCTATTTTAGCTTCGGGTTCCCGCCAAGATATGACCGTTTGCAAATTTAAAATTCACTTTTTTATCTAAAGTTCGGTTTTTGGAATATTTGCTGTCTAGGGGTAAAAATTGACGGGGAATCCAAATATGGCATCGGCTCTGCCCAATGAAACATCTAAGACAGTCAAGAAGAAGATTTAATTAAGTTCGCATGTCAGAAATGATACATAAAAGGATAATTGCTACAATCAATTCATGTTGACGTTAAGTTTCATTTTGTTTTGGCTGGGGTGACCGCGCTGCTACTAGTTTCTTTAGCCTTGTTCTTGACGTTTCGACAGCGTGTTTTGAGCGCACGAGCCGTCTCGTCTTGCTCGGGAGTCGGGTCAGCGTATAGACTGACATTTAGGAACTTAGCAGACTCATACTGACGGATGGATCTGTACTTCTGCGCCGCATTCTCAACGTAGGCCTTGGGTCTTTGAAGCGCCTTCAAATACACGAGACAAAGCCTTTGACGTGACCATCATCGACTTGGACCCCGTCGTAAACTCGTCGAAGATCGTGGCGAACAGGTTCGGCACTAAGAAGAACACCAAAGCGCTGCTGTTGACCGTATCTTCACGCACTCCTGTCTTCTTTAAGATCACCAACGCTGCAATGATTCTTAATTTCATTTCCGCTGGAGACACGGCTGCCACAGAGGATGAAACTGTTTCAGCACCGCCGTTTATTCTGCTAGACACTCCAGCTTGCATGAGTCACTTTTAATAAACCTCTGCATCCGTGATTCAAGAGATAATGCTACAACGCCAGCTTCACCCTTGCTGTCTTCATCCCATCCTCCATCTTCACCTTCTGACAGAGACAATGACGTTTGTTCCCACTACTTGTTGATCACAGATCCGACCCGACGTCGTTAGAGAGGTCAGGGGCCGATTCGATGGGGGTACGAACTTAACCCCAGTGAAATTTATCCTAGCACGCTTATTTTGAAATTTGTATGTGGATAAAAGGACAACAATCACTAGGATAAAATATTCGGAAATAGTCTGGAGACAATACTTAGATCAAGGTAAAATAATTTTTATCCTACGAATCTCTAGGATAAAACGGGATTTTTGGTCTCACTGGGGTTAATGTGAGTGGCTGTGAGGTTGCAAACACAAAACTCGGCTACTCACTTAAGTCCGTTTGGGATGATAAAACGTTTGAACGCCCGTTTTGAAACCCTCAAAATGGTGCTTTAGTATCATTTCGTTTGCGTTGCCTCAAATATAACCTGGTTTTAGTCAGACCGGTGCTCTAAAAGGCCAATCCAATTGGCCAATATGGTGGGGTGACACTTAACACCTAGATTACGGTACACTCCGGAAGGTGTTATTACGCATTTTTATCATAAAACGTTTATACACCCGTTGCCGAATCGGCCATCGCAACGGCTGACCGGTGGTGGAGGGCCAAACAAAGTCAAGCCATTCTGCGATTTGCGCTTGAGATCTCAAGCGCAGCAGCGTCTCCTGTCCAAGTCGTCCGTCCGTCCGTCCACAGCACCTCATCATGTTGCACCGCGCCGTGCGTCGCGTCTCGCGAGCTTCCGCCTTCTCCCTCCTCTCTCGGCACTTCTCTATCGCCCCAGAGGTGTCCACAGGCGCCCCCACATGCGGCCAATACATCGAGGAGGAATACAACGACACTGCGCACCCGAGCGCCGTCTCGGGCGTATACCAGCTGCCCGGGACGCTGCATCTGGAGAAGGGGGAGAAGATCGTGGCGCCGGAGGTAGCCTACACCACCTACGGCACGCTCAACGCGGCGCGGGACAACGTGATCGTGCTGTGCCACGCGCTCACGGGCCACTCACTGGTGCACCAGTACTGGGACGCCATGGTCACGCCCGAGTGGACGGAAAAGTACTTCATCGTGTGCAGCAACGTGCTGGGCTCGTGCTACGGCACCACCGGTCCGGCCTCCGTCGACCCGATGACGGGACGTGTCTACGGCCCGGACTTCCCGGCCGTGACGCTGCGCGACGCCGTTGCACTGCAGCGACGACTGCTGGAGGACGGACTCGGTGTGAAGCAGGTGCAGGCCGTGGTCGGCGGCTCTCTGGGCGGCATGCAGACGCTCGAGTGGGCGTTCCAGGGCCAGGACTACGTCAAGAGCTTCGTGACCATTGCATGCGGCGCGCAGCACTCGGCGTGGCAGATTGGCATCAGTGAACTGCAGCGACAGGCGCTCTATATGGACCCCAACTTCCGCGACGGCCACTACACGTCGTCCGCCCCGCCCGACGCTGGCCTTGCGCTGGCTCGCCAGATTGCTATGGTGAGCTACCGTACTCATGCCGCGTATGGTGAGAAGTTCGGACGGTGTGAAGAGGAACCCGCTCAGGACGACAAATTGGCCTCCAAGCATGGACGCTATGTAGTGCAGTCGTACCTCGAGTATCAGGGAGAGAAGTTCCTGTCTCGCTTCGACGTCAACTCGTACTTGGCTCTGCTGCACATGATGGACACGCACGACGTCGGTCGTAGCCGCGGTGGCCTCGAGGAGGCTCTGGATTCGCTGTCCCAGCCGGCGCTGGTTATTGGCATCGACTCGGACGTGCTATACCCACTGTCTGAGCAGCAGCAGATCGCTGACGGACTGCCGAACGCGCAGTTTGCGGCGCTGTCGTCGCCTCACGGCCACGACGGATTCCTGCTCGGCCAGGAGGAGATCAGCGAGCTTACGAAGCGGTTCCTTGCTGAGAACGTGGAGTGAAGAAAATGGAGATGCAGATGGATGAAAGGAGACAAGAAACCAAAGATTGAAGACTCGGCTGGCTGCCCACAGTACGCCCCACAGAGCGGCGGCAGGTCGGTATGTCAGCTGAGAGTTTTGAGAGAGACAGTGTATAAGGGATGCAGCAAGAGAGACTTCGTTCCTGTCGCGAGGGCCCAATCGACTCACGAAGATGAGAACGATTCGGTTCAGCGACCAGCAGCGAAGACTCGTCGCCACTTGAGTACCGGCCGGAGAATGAAATTGGGACGGACTGCTTCCCAAATGAAATGGATGTTGCTGTTGAATTCGATGCTGGTCATTAATGTCATGAGGAATGTGTACGTCTAATAAAGTTGTGTGTCTCGCCTCGCAGTGCAGCCTACTTGTAGAGCAGAGACGACATCTGCGAGACGCGCTTGCTCGAGTGCCGGAAACGAGCAGCCAAGCGCACGTTGATGAGCTTGAGCACAGCTACTGCCGTGTGGGGTGCCCGTGCCTCCAGCGTCTCCATTGCTACTGCACGTAATCGAAGCACCACGCAGTCCGACGTGGCGAAGTATTTGTACTCGGAGTCCATGCCCGCAACGTTGGGTGTGATGACAGAGCCTGGTCCGATCTTCAGCAGCCGTGACTTCGCTGTCGTGAATGGCGTCCACTGCGATTCCTCTGGTACCACGAACGACAGCTTCCGCGGGTTGAAGGCTCTGCCGGATTCTGTTGCGTTATCCAACTCGTCTTCGTTTCCGTTCGAGTTGCTGCCGTTATAACCTCCGCCGGCATCATCGTCATCGCAAACTTCCGAGACTCGGACACCGGGGATGTTATTTGCATTCGAGAACTCGGAATCCATGACAAAGTTCATGTAGCCGAAGCAGATGAAGTACGTGTCGTCACGCAGACGTTCTGGTACAAGCTGAGAACCGTTGGGCACCACGACAATATCCAGGTAGGCAGCCAACGGCAGTAATTTCTGGTAGCTGGCAGTACCATAGTGCTCCGGAGACGCAGCCATGAAGTGTTCCCAGAGCTCCAGTTGGCTCATGCGCTTCCACTCGCTAAGAGACTTGCCTGGTCTCGGGGTTTCCGGTGTTGAGAACATATCATCAGGAACCAACTCGTTCTCGCAGATTTCGAGTGCGATGTCCACGTCGCTGCTGAGTAAATGAACGCGCTGTGAGTAGTGGTTCTGGCGAAGTGCGAGCTCGATATCCGGCTTGAGTCCGCAAAAGTAAATGTCGAACATGTACATGTCTGCGAGGGTGGAAGCCTTGCGGAAGTTTAGCAGCGCTGTGGCATCGAAGCTGGGGACGAGCCCGAAGTCAATGATCACGAACTTCAGCTTGGGGAAATCTAGTGAATGCACGCGAGTCTCCATTCGCTCCAAGATGTTAACCGAAGTGCCGAAAAACAGATACCCTTGTAGTCGTAGCACGAAAATGGCGCTCCCTTCAGTGTCGAGGTACGCAGTCTGCTCTGGAGTGCGGTCCACCGCACTGCGGGATAGTGCTCCCGTCGTCTCGTGGTGGACGCAGCCCACGGCGTGGATGCGCCAAATAAGCTCGATCATGGAGATGATGATGCCCATTGCTACGCTCTCCAGCATACCAATAACGAGAAAACTCGATGTAATGAGCACAACAGTAGCTTTCTCGATAGGCTTGAGGAAGTGGAACGGCGTCACCAAGTACGCTTCCAGGAAGTGCAGCCCCACACTAAGAAGCAGTCCACCGAAGATAAACTTGGGCACGAACTGCAGCATCCGGATGCCGACCATCCACAGAACCACAACCAGGAAAGCGCACACCAGGGCTGGCACCTTCTCGTGAGCCTCAAACTGCTTCATGATGCCCATGGCAGAAAGGTAGTGACATCCACCACAGCACCCCAACAAGCCGCTAGCCAGATTGGCTAGTCCAATAACACGCATTTCGTTGTCCGGCGAGATATCACGCCCGAACAGCGTCGACAACGAAGTTGTGGCCACACTATACTTCAGCGCGCCAAGAATCACAAGGGACACCATGAATTCCATACACTCGTGTGTAAGCGTGTGCCAATGCACGTGCTTGAAGTCGATCTCGGCCCATGGCAACCACATGGGCGTCTGCGCTACCACGACAGGGTCCCATGAGAAAACCCACCCGTTCTTGCCCAACTCCTCCATGCTCGCTCCGTACATGGACGAAATCACTTGGAACCCCACAAGTGACAGCGCCAGCAGACACGGGAACGAAAAGGCCACTGGGACCTTGAAATACTGTCCGAGTCGTGCCAAACTGGCAAACGCCACAGCAGGCAGCATGAGCAACTGCACTTCCAAGGTAAAGAATGCCGCCGTCAACGCCTTGCTTGATGCCATGTGCACTCCATTCTTCATCAACTGAGCTCCAATCCCCGACAAAAAGCCCGCAATTACCGGGTACGGCATGTAGTTTGCAATGGACGTGACTCGAAAGAGCCCCATCACGAAGAACACGAGCCCCAGGACCATGGATGTGATGGCGACCATCACGACCGTCGTGGGCACCACCTTCTCCAGATCTCCGTGCAAATGTCTCGAGATCTTCTCTGCCATCTCAGCCATGACTGGAGCCACGAAGACGTCAATGGAGCCCAAAGTCCACGGGGCACGACTCTGCCACGCCAAGACAATGGACAGCACGGCGGTGCCCAGCAAGTTCATGTCAATGAAGTGTGCGATCACCGAGGCCAGCGGCGTCCCGTGACCCACTAAAACACTGGCACACGACACGGCAAGTGTCGACGACAGCAAAAACGCGATGACGCCAGACGTCCCGTTCACTAAAACCTCGAGCAAAAGAGCTTTAAACCGCCGCGCATCAAGTTCCGGAGGTGCGACGATCGCCGGAGCTCTTGAAGTGAAGCTGTCCTGCACTGAGAAGGTGATGTGCGTGGTGTTGCGCGCATGGAGCGACCCGTTTACGGCTCCGTACTCGCCCGGGCGACTGCGACTGCGGCCTTGGGCGCCCAGTAACAGTCCGTGCTTGGCGGCGTCTTGCACACTGCGCACGCGTCGCATGAGCTGCTGCTTCTGGCCAGTGGGCGTCAGCGATTCCTCCGACACGGCGTGGGGCGGAGGCTGCGTGGGAGGCTGCAGCATCGGCGTCATCTCCACGCCGCCGCGCTCGAGCGGCAGCGCATCGGTCTCCATGCCTGTCGGTGTCGGTGGTGGTGGATTGAATTGTATTGGGCTAAGATAAGAGGGCCGTTGCGTTGCGAGGTTACGATGATGGGACGAATAGGCTTCGTTTCAGTAGGGAAAAGGGGTCCAGTATTTTATTTATGTTGAAGTTTTGCGGACAAATGGGGGTGAACTTCACCGCGAAGACAGCTGCGAGAGAGAAAGTGTTAAAATGCGTAAAGCTGCTGGCGTTTTAGGGTGAAACTTTAGCTGGGCGATGGCAAACTGCTGGAAGCGGCGTGAGCTTGCGGCTGGACGAGTGCTGGTGAACGGTTGTGGCGTGACGCGGGCGATGTGGCATATCATGTGACGCGGGCGAGGTGGCATCTGAAGTTTGACAAAAGTGAGACCTGCATGATGGCTACATTTGTGCCATGCAGGTGACAGCCAAGTAGAAAACGAATGCCGTGAGCCCTCGATTGCGCTATGGAAGTATAATAGCGACGACAACAATTGCACATTGGCGCTGACCTCTAAGTCCCCGTCGATTCCTTGTCTCTCGCCACCGTCATCCTCACAAGATGATTATTGCATTTCAGCGGTTCGGCTCGAGCGGCAATGCAGCCAGCGTTGCGATCCCAGTGATGACCTCAGTGTTTTGCTTCCTGTGGGCATCGTAGGGTTTTTTTCTCGTGACGACCTCGGTCTTTCACTTTCGTCACCACTTCAGAATTTGCGCGGCGCCGAGTACAACGCAAGTTTCTGCCTTCTCAACCGACTCCGCCGCCATGGAACCCACCACTGCAGCGACCAACTCAATCGCCGGTCAGGTGTACGAGGGCGTGTTCTCCATCATGTCCTACTTCGCGCTGGAGTATACATCCAACTGGAACTGGCACCTCGAGGACCTCGGCTCGCTCATCCCAGTGAGTCCACCCCATCCGAGGTGCATCGCGAGGACTTCTGCTAACGATGACTCTCTCTGTGCTGCAGACAGTTTCTCCATGAACAAGTAGCTGAGATCACAATCCACTCCAGCGCAACGTTTTAAATGTAGGGTCAAGCGCCCCTAGCACGCGTCGGTGTGTTGGAGTATAGTCGTCGTCGCCATTCATAATTCATCTGTAATCTCCACATGAAGGGCTGTAGGGTCTTTGATTGTGCGATGAATCCCTCAATCACCTTACGTACAGAGCAAATAGTCTGTTGTATTGGCAATTAGGTGGAATGAATTGGAGTCTTGGACGATTCTGCGATCGATTTCTGTGATTTCTGGAGCTTGCTTGTCTTCAGAGCTGATGTTCTCAAGCTTAGACGCTCCATTCAGGCACCAACAGGCCGAAGTCGATGTCCCAACTCAGGAAGGTGGATAGTCCTGTGATTTTCACAAACTGTGCGAGCAGATTACCGAGCACAGCGTCGGTCTTGGCGGTGTACTTGGGCATTTTGCAGGAAGGCAGGGAGGGATCTTTTGAGGTTGTTGACTTGAGGACACGGATGAAATTGGAGAAGAAGGAGGAGGAAGCTTCCTCATTCTACGTCGTGGATATTCGACACTCGCTACAGTTGTAACTCAGTCAGCACGGTTCCTCTCTAATAATGCAAAGCATCCATCTCGCATTTATTTTGTAGGACGCCGACGATGGTAGTTAGTGCGCAATAGATTCCTACGTTGCACAGTGTTCACGTGTAAATCGAATCTTCGATCGATTCTTTGAGTCGCTGAACATGCACCAGCACGAAGTTGGATGCTACATCCTTGCATCAATGGATCGAGTCTTGAATTTTAACTGTATACAGAATGTAGAAGACCTTCACTACTCCTGGGGTGTCGAAGGGTAGTCCTGTGGTCATCACGAGTTGCGCGAGCAGACTGCCGAAGGCGGCGTCAGTCTGGGGGGGTTAGTTGTTGGGGGTGGGCTGCTTGGATAATGGATGAAAATTGGAGAATGAAACACGAAATCGAGCCGACTTAGCGCGTGCTTCAACATGCGATTTTCCCAGTGTTGTAGATCAGTCGTGATACCCCTCAGCTCTTAGATGGAGAACGCCCACTAGTTTTAACATGTTTGTAGTGACGGAAACTCTGCCCAAGGCGTGAAGATACATTTTTTTATTACTGAGAAAAGGATACACAACGCAATAAGAGCAGAGTGCCACTGCCTTGTGCACTAACTCGACCAGATGAATCTATTGCAATCAAACATCGACAAACAATAAACGGTAGTGCGTGTTACTGGACTTTAGGCGCATGAAGCACTGCAATAACGAAAGCGAGGCGGATCTTCAATCGATTCCTGCTGCTTTGGCTGTTGCTGAGAAAACCCGTCTTGGGCTGGGAAGGGATTAGATGCTCCATTCTGGCACCAATATGCCGAGATCTTGGATGTCCCAACCAAGGAACGCGGACAGGGGCGTCACCTTGATAACAAACTCGACCAGGTTGCCAAGAACAACGTCGATCTTGGAGGTGTAGTCAAAGATATTCCCGAGCATCGTGATCCAGGCTGATGGCTTCAGGGCTGGCGGTGAATTGAAGAATGAGCAGGACGGAGCAGGAAACAGCGAGTTGGTCATGACAAGATCATGTCAAATCGGAGGGCTCACGCTGACGCATGCAACCTGAAGAGCTGGGCTCAGTCGTGGCCGCAGTATAAGTAGGTGGCGTATGTGGTCTGCCGTACGTGGCCTTTCCGCGTTTGTCGTGGGCATGTCCAGCAATATAAGAAATTGCATCGTTGTTGGTATCAACAAATATGGTATTATAGCGGGTCGGAACCAAAGTGCATAGCCTTGTTGAGCTCTTTTGGTGCCCTGTACTGCGAAACATCAGGGTTCTTGCCTGGGCGTTTGAGAACGAGTCGCCGTTTACCCCGAGAGATGATCCAAGACTCCATCCAGTTTAGACTTACAGGCGCTAAACACAGCGGTGGCCTGCATCCAAGCAGGGCCGACGTCACTAGTGTCTGTGCCATGACTTGTTTAAATTTGAATGTATTATGGTTAACGCCCAGCGCCGCGCTCAGTAGCATCGCTACATACGAGACCACCACGTGGAGGCGAATGCAGCATAACTTGTTTGTGTCGGGCCCACGTCGCCAATGACGACGACGGATCGACTGCTTCACCTCCAGCGCGTGTGTTTTGGATCCGCGAGTCCAATGGAGACCAACAATTAGACCATGGCGTCGACGCGAATCAGCGCTTAAGCTTACTTGGCAGCAGAAACTTGGTTGACAAGCATGAATTCCATTACCATCAATCCTTCCCACTTCAACTTGAAGCTGGTCATTTTTGGTAAACACTTCAACGAGCATTGGCCGCCCTGCTCATGTGTCCTTCCTTCATTATCCAATTTGATTTGAAGCCGCTACTGCGTGTTCCTCCATCGACACAACTGCAGCCATGTCCATGGAGCTGAAGGATTTAGCGCCGCTGCTGTTGCAGGGTGAGCGTGAGTCGAGCGAAGACGTCGACGTGGAATTGTTGACCAATACTCTTCGTGGCGGCTATGCTGCTAACGTGCGTCGCAAAGAGGCCGAAGCTGCCATCTCTCGGCACTTGGTGCTTTCTAAACGCGAAGCAGCTTTCCAGAACCACACGCAGCGGTACGGAACCGCTCTCGAGAAGACTTACCACTACGTCAAGCTCATCCAGAGCAGCAAAGTGGACAGCGACGACCAGCAGATCATGTACGATGCCATCGGTGAGAAACTCCCGATCCAAGTGCACCGCTCCATGTTCATTCCTACACTGGAAAACCAAGCGGACGACGAGCAACAGGCTCACTGGCTGCCGCTCGCTACGTCCTACCGGATCCTTGGTGCCTACGCTCAGACGGAACTTGGTCATGGTTCCAACGTGCAAGGGCTGGAGACGACGGCAGTCTACGATAAGGAGAAGCAGGAGTTCATCATCAACTCGCCTACTCTAACGAGTCGGAAGTGGTGGCCTGGTGGTCTGGGAAAGACGACCACGCACGCTGTTGTACACGCTCAACTTCGTATTGATGGAAAGCACAAGGGCGTACAGGCCTTCATTGTACCGTTGCGGTCTCTGAAAAACCACAAGCCTCTGTCTGGTGTGGAAGTGGGTGACATCGGACCAAAGGTAGGCTTCAACTCGTTAGACAACGGGTATGCTGTGTTCCACAACGTGCGAATTCCACGACGCAACATGCTCATGCGCTACGCTAAGGTGCTGTCTGATGGGACGTTCATCAAACCGCCTAGTTCGAAGCTGGTGTACCTCACCATGACGCAGATCCGTGCGTACTTGATCCTCAAGCTGGGGTTTGCCCTGGGAGCTGCTACAACAATCACGACGCGCTTCAGTGCCGTTCGTGTACAAGGTCGAAAGGTGAAAGCCAGCGGGAATGACCTCGCGTTGACGAACGAGAATCCTGTCCTGGACTACCAGAATCAGCAACATGCGCTTCTGCCGTTGGTGGCGCTTTCGTACGCTGCTAACTTCGCCGGCCGTGCCATGGTTGGCATGCACGACAAGGTTCTGGCCATGGTCACGACCGGACAAGCCGATTTCGCTGCCCAGTCAGCGGAGTTGCACGCCATCTCTTCAGGATTAAAAGGGTGGCTAGCTGACCGAGTGAATGATGGCATCGAGCACTGCCGTCGGCTCTGCGGTGGCCACGGTTTCTTGCAGTCGAGTAACCTTGCCCACATCTTCGCGGAGAACGTCGGAGCCTGTACCTTTGAGGGGACGGCTGATGTGCTGGTTCAACAGCATGCACGATACCTTTTGAAGGAGCTTGCAAGTTTTGCCAACCTTCGAAGTGAAGGACCTGCAGTCTTCTTGAGTCGAAGTGACCACTACTCGAACCCGAAGTTGCGCTGCAGTGCAAACAGTCCTGCGGACTTTACGGGCTTCAAGGTTCTTGTGGAGGCTTTTGAGGCTCGTGCGGCGCGGTCTGTCCGAAAAGTCGCACACGCCATGATCGCTTCAGGAAACAACGCAAATGCGTGCATGCTGCTCATGACCACGGCGTCTACGCACCATACTGAGCTGCTGCTGCTGAAGTCGTTTATCTCGGGAGTGGGTTCGCTGCCTGTTGGAGCGACAAAGAATGCAGTGACGCGGCTGTGCGAACTCTTTGGTGTTTGGCTCCTTGTCAGTGGCCTCGGTGACTTCCGTCACGACGACTACATCTCCAGTGCGCAAGCCGACATGGCGCACCAGCAGCTAGCAAACCTGCTGCCATCAGTGCGTCAGAATGTCGTCCGACTGACGGACGCGTGGGACTTCAGCGACTTCGAGCTCAACTCAGCCCTTGGTCGCTTCGATGGAGACATGTACCGGGCTCTTGTCGAGCACGCAGAAAGAGAACCGCTGAATGCCTCCCAGGTGCCGGAAGGGTACGACAAGTATCTTCGTCCGCTCATCACGTCTTCGCTGTAAGCCATCGGGCAGTGACGAAGCGAGAATGTGTGTTGCGTATTGATAAACGCTTTACGCAGGTCCTGTAGGAGGAGAGTACATGTAGTAAGTGCTACCGGTATTGTGTTTTTCAACTTCACTTATGACATTCGTTACGTAATCATTTTGATTGTGCCACCACTTCACTTCAACAAGCATCGAAAAGTATCTTGACACTGTAATCTGCGCTTTGTTTGAAGAACAATGTCACGGCTGATTCAAGTGTTTGCGTGTGTGAAGAAGCTCGACTTGGGTTGCTTGATTCGATGGTGCTTGCTATGAGTCATGACTTCGGCGACACTCGACGCTGGTGGAAAGGTGTTCGTTCACCAAGCGTAAGGATCATTCTCCAATTTTCCAGAACGACTGCAAGTGATCGAGTTATCCATGCCGATGATCATCAATAACGAAGCCAAGATCGTGGATTTGTCGCCCATGGACGCAGTCATGACCGATTTTGGCGTTACGATCCTCTACATCTACGCGCCCACCGACAAGAACCGCTACAACCTGGAGCTACTCAAGGCGTCGTTCATCGAGACGCTGGACCAAGACTACTGCATCCTTTTAGGCGAACTGTACTCTGATCCTGCACGGCACGGCATGGTCTGTGTCAAGCAAGACGCAGCCACGCTCAGCAAAGGTGCGAGCGCGATCCCGTTCGTGGCGGATTCTGCGTGCAGTCAAACCACTGAACAAGCACTTGAGTCACTCTCGTACGACTTCATGCCACCTGCTCATCACCGCCAAGTGTTCCCTGCTTGTGGACGGCGGACTCGCCATTGGCATCGATATCGCACACGGCGTGCTCAACGCAGAGGCTGCCTTCACGTTCGGTAAGGTGTGGGCACAGCACTATCGCCGTCTCGCCGGAATTTTAGCGGCCGACGGGCTTGAAGAGCCGATCAAGCTGAACTACGACCGACACTTGCTCACAGCACGTGGAAACGGAGCTTCAGCACCCCATCCCGAGTTCCGTGCGTCTTCTCCAAGTGCACCCTCTGTGCTCAGTAATAACGATCAAGAGACCAAAGCTGGATTGCCCATTCCCGTACCAGTCATCAATGGCTCTTCGGCTGCTGCTCCTCCATCGACAGCTCAACGCACACTTCACTTGAGCCCTGACAAGTTAAAGCGACTCAAAACTCTTGCCAGTGGCTCGACCGATGCGCCCGGTTTCCTGTACGTGAGCACCATCGACTCGCTCGCAGCGCTTTTGATCGTCCTGATTACTCAGGCTCGTGGTCACGGCAAAGATATCCACATCACGACGAGTGTCAACGCTCGAGCACACCTGCAACCGCCTCTGCCGACCAACTACGTTGGCAACGTCATTTTCAACGCGCTGTCCACATACCAGGCAGCTGAGCTCGCTCCTAGTTCGACTGACAATTTGGTTGACACGCTGCGTGTAGTTGCCCGGCGAGTTCGCGAGTTCATCATTCGGACGCGGGACGACCAATTCCTTCGCGACTCGATGGAATTTATCTCGTCGCAACCCGATATGAGCGCGGTGAGGGTCGGCACCGATTTCTTCTTTGGTCCAGACCTCTTTTTCACGTCGTGGGTGCGCATGGGAGCCTACGACTCTGATTTTGGCGGTGGGAAGGCAAGTTACGCTGGGATTCCACGTCTTGCAGTCGGCGACGGCTTGATTGTCATCACAGATCCCATGCATCCGAACGTAGATGGCCTCGACGTCGTTGTGTTCCTTGAGTGCGAGGCACTGGAGCGCTTCAGCGAGCAATGGCAGGCACTTGCACTATGAGGTAAGCTTAGGTTGATATTCCGAATGAGAGAGCAAGTCTGGCAATCTATGATGCCCAGCGTTCACAAAACATAGGTTGTCGCGGTCACGCTTGAAAACAATGTACAATTTCATTCTTACAGACGTAATGTTGACTGGCCTGTCCGTTCGATCCGGATCATAGCCAGTTGAGCTGTTCGTAGTCGCTTGAGTATCGGTCGAGACTTGGGTCATTCCTCGGCTGGCAGCGCAAACACTGGCGCCACCATGGCACTCTCAAAGCGCAAGGCCATGAAGAACATCTCCATGAACCAGTAGTCGACGTTCATGACCGAAGTGCGTATCCAACCACCATGACGGAGGATGCAGCCGCTGTCTCGGTTGGCATCCAACGCAGCAAAACCTAGCGACGTTGTCATCTGAGTCCACTTGTAGGACGAACCAAGGCATTGCTGAACGGCGTTGTGCTGGAGCGCAGAGTCAAAAATGACGTATTCTTCGCCCAGTCGGACACGCCACAGCAGTTCCAGTGAGTTTGACGAGCTTTGAGTGCGCGGATTGAACAGCACACGATGAATCACGAGTGCGTCGCGGCTAATCACCTGCAGGACCTGAATCTGCCAATGGTAAATAGCATGTCAGCACATGCGAAGATTAAAGCCAACAGATCTCAACAGTACTGACCTTGATGGGGATTGCAGGACTGAAGAATCGTGCGTAGGTCGCAGGCGAAGACAACGTGTCCCAGGTGAAGTTCATGAGATGCAGCGCTCGTACGTTGGGGAACCCTTTGGACAGTACGAACTTGACCGACGACTCCTCCACCTTTCGGAAGTCGCTCCATCCCATGATAGAGGCTCCGGAGGTCTGGAACGTATCATCTCGCCGCGAAAGCTCGTATTCCTGTTGCGCCTTATGCTGGACACTCGCCAACGCTTGAGGCGTGAGCGGCTCGTAGAATTCCTTCACCAGCTCCATCTGATTCTAACAAGTGATATATACACGTTAGTACTCCTTTTTGATGTCCGTCACGTGCATCTTATTCCTCAATTACCTGCATCAATAGCTGGATAGGGTCAACATGAGGCACCCTCGGCACAGAGGCCGCTGCAGCGACCACGCGAGCTTGCAACTCGCGGTTCTCCACCTTGAGAGATTTCTCTTCCGCTGAAGCTTCGAGACAGCGATATTTGCGCTCTAAACTCTGAGCCAGTACCTTGGTGCGTTCCACTTCGGCCTTCTTGCGCTGGATGAAACGACGCTGAACTGCTCGGTGGCGAGCTCGTCGATCCTCCTTGACCTGCTCCCTGACCTTGTCACTGTCAACCTGTTTCGAGGGACCACTGCGCTTCGTAATGCTCTGCTTCTGCTTCTGTTTCTTCTCCTCTGCGGTCCTGCTGAGCTCCACGGTCCGTGGCGAGCTCGTTGCATCCTGGTGAGCTGCGTCCTGGTGATCCTCGACGTCCGACTGATCCAGCAGCAAGTGCTCCATGATGCGTTGGTCCGTGGGCGTCCAGCACGCTGGCAAATCTGCTGCAGGTAACGTTGCCATTGCAGCCGTCACAGACACAAGGCGCAGACTGCGAATAGGGAGATGCAGTCACTCCTGCTAGACAAACAATGCTATTATAGGGGCAGGATATCTGCCCGCACTCGGCAGAGTCGTTGTCCTGCGTTGCAGGTTGTCCTGGTAGCCAGTTCACGAGCAGCTGTTTGATGTGTACCACCAGAAACAGGTCAAGTATTCTGATACAGGTCTTGACTATGCGCAACGGCTGTTTCAACACTGTGCTTTTGTTGTTTGGACGTGTTATTCGGAACGTAGAGCGAAGACTGGCGCGACCATGACACTCTCGAAGCGGAGGATCACGTACAGCATCTCCATGAGCCAGTATTTGACGTCTGCGGGCGGGAGATCCCGTAGACAACCAGCATAGCGAAAGATGCACCCGGGTTCTCTGTCTTCATCGCTGCCTGTTACCCTCCTCGCTGACGAACACAGCGACGGTGTGAACACCAGCGCAGTGAAGAGCTGCATCCAGTGGTGGGTCTTGGGCAAGCTGTCGTAGGCTGGGTTGTACTCGAGCGTCCTGAGGAAGATGATGAGGTCACGTCCGTATCGAACGCGCATCATCGTCTCGATGGTGTGCACGACCCCACCCGTCTGCGGGTTGAACATGCAGCGGTGCAGCACGACACCGTCCTTGTCGATCTCTTGCAGATGCTGCATCCGGATCGTCACAGCAGGATGGAAGAGTTGCGGATGCGTCTCCGGCTGACACAGTTTATCAAACGTCGTCTCGTAGAAATCCTGTGCATTTAAATGTGCGAATCGCTTGGACATGACGAAGCGCGTCGTCCCTCTCTCGAAATCAATCTTCCGTCGGTCGCTCCAGCCCATGACGACCGCGCCTGTGCTCTCATAGTCCGTCTCACAGCTCGAGGCCTCAAACTCCAGCAAGTTTTTCTTCAGCAGTTCGTCCCAATCCTTAGCTGTGAGCGGGACATAGTTTTCTTGTATCAACTTTTGTTGGTCGCTCCGCATGAACTCGACCTGCGTTTGAGTCGGGAATTGTGGCGTCCCGCATTTGTCGACGTCTGTCTTCAACGCCTCATTCTCCTCTTTGAGTTGCTGCTTCTCCTCAGTAGCTTGGAGGAGTTTGTACTGCTTTTCGAGTCTCTGGACCTGTTCCTTGACACGATGGATCTGGTTCTTCTTCCTCTGCATGAAGCGACGCTGCACTTCTCGGTGCTTGGACTTGCGCGAGTCATTGGTGATTTGCCTCGCCAGCACAGAACGATAACGCAGAATTTGCTGCGCATTGGACTCTCCACTATGAAACAAAACCGGTCGGTCAATCATTTCAAGTCGAACGTACTTCAATATTAAAATAGCATTTTTGACAATAATTGTCATAACTAATTATTCTCCCGTACCTGGCGCCGCTTACCGGCTGGTCGAACAGCAGCGCTTCGATGATTTCCTGGTCTATTTGCGACCAATTGGCAGGTAAATACATCGCGTCCGCCGCCTGCATTGGCGTACGATGCAGCATGATGCTCCGACAGCTCCGAGATCCGTTTGGTATATCGGACCTTGAGACTAATAATGGTCCTCACTATAATTGAGAAGAATAGAAACAGTTTTGATCTGATCAATTATGACATTTTTTTCAAAGGTAAATTGTGATTTTGCGCTACTAAAGTTGAAGCCTAAACCCTAAGGGACCACAACTCAATTTGTCTAGCACCATTCCTGAATTGAGCATCTCCAGGCAATTCCTGAGACCATTGGCAAACAAATGGCTCCTGTGTCACCCCTTCCGCTGCAGGACCTGGCCCCGCTGCTACTACGTCGCGAGCGCCAATGCAGCGACATTGACGTGGAATTTCTGGCCGATGCATTGCGCGGCGGTCGCGAGGCCAATCGCCGTCGTAAACTGATGGTGCAATTGGTGCGACGTCATCCGGTTCTATCACGTCGAGACTTTGTGTACCAGAACCACACGCAACGCTGCGCTGCAGGCTTAAAGAAGGCCTACCACTACATTAAACTAGTGCAAGATCAACGTATCGACGACCCTCGCGATCAGCAGGAGCTGTACGTGGCTTTGGGCGAGCGTCTGCCGCTCGAAGTGCATCGCGCCATGTTCATCCCGACGCTCGAAAACCAAGCGGACAACGAGCAGCAAGCGAAGTGGCTGCCGCTTGCAAGGAGCTTCCGAGTCATTGGGGCGTACGCACAGACGGAATTGGGTCATGGCTCCAATGTGCAGGGCATTGAGACGACGGCAGTCTATGACAGGACGAAGCAGGAATTCGTGATCAACTCCCCGACTCTGACGAGTCGAAAGTGGTGGCCTGGAGGTCTGGGCAAGACTGCAACACATGCCATCGTCCATGCCAAATTGCAGATTGACGGAGAGAGCAGGGGAGTCCAAGCGTTCATTGTGCCTTTGAGGTCGTTAGAGGACCATATGCCGCTGCTGGGGATAGAAATGGGAGATATCGGACCGAAGGTGGGCTTCAACTCGCTCGATAATGGGTATGCGGTCTTCCGCAACGTGAGAATTCCGAGACGGAATATGCTCATGAGGTATACGAAGGTGCTGTCTGATGGGACGTTCGTAAAGCCCAAGAGCTCCAAGCTGGTATACTTCACTATGACGCAGGTGCGAGCGTATTTGATCCTCAAGTTGAGTTTCATCCTCGGAGCGGCTACGACAATTACGACACGGTTTAGTGCTGCGCGTGTGCAAGGTCGAAAGACGAAGACAACCAGTTCTGGTAATGAGCAGGAGGACTTTGACCTGAGCGAGGAGTACCAAGTGCTGGAATACCAGAACCAGCAGTACGCGCTTCTACCGCTCGTAGCATTGGCCTACGCTGCCAATTTTGCAGGAAGAGCAATGACGTCGTTGCACGATGACGCGCTGGCTTTGGTGAAGAGAGGCCACGGATCCTTCGCCTCCCATGTTGCAGAAGTTCATGCGGTGTCTTCCGGCTTAAAGGCATTGCTGGCAGAACGCGTGAACGACGGTATCGAACAGTGCCGCCGACTATGCGGAGGCTGCGGTTTCCTGCAGTCCAGCAACTTGGCTCATCTCTTTGCTGAGAACGTGGGTGCTTGCACGCTTGAAGGCACCTTTGATGTACTAGTTCATCAGCACGCGCGCTATCTCTTAAAGGTGCATGCTCGCCTGAGCCGCCCAAGTGAAGCCAATGAGGATGCCGAAGCTGAGACCCCAACCAGCTTCCTGCGCTACACTGATCTGTACGTCAATCCTCGCTTACGTTGCAACGCCCATCGCGCAGAAGACTTTGGCAATTTCCATATTCTGACGGACGCTTTCGAGGTGCGCGCTGCTCGATCGATCCAGCGACTCGCAGACGCAATGGCCGACTCGGGAAATGACAAAAACTCGTGCATGCTCCTCATGACCATCGTCTCGACGCACCACGCCGAGTTGATGCTACTCAAGTCCTTCATTTCGGGTGTGTACGCTTTACCTTCCGGCAAGACCAAGGCAGCCGTAGCGCAGCTTTGCCAGCTCCTCGGTGCGTCGCTGCTAGTGAGAGGACTGGGAGACTTCCGCCAGCACAACTACCTCTCCAGTGCGCAGGGCGACATGGCACACCAACAGATGCAAAAACTTCTGCTTTCGGTGCGTCGGAACGCTGTGCGACTGACGGACGCTTGGGACTTCAGCGACTTCGAGCTCAACTCGGCAATTGGCCGCTACGATGGAGACATCTATCGTGCTCTGGTAGAGCGAACAAAACACGAGCCTCTGAATTCATCGGAGGTGCCACACGGATTCGACAAGTACCTTCGACCGCTTATTCAATCGGCTCTGTAGCTATTCAAACAACATCGTGAGCAGAAATTAACAAGCTTCCATCTTCTTAGCCTTGCTGAAAGCCCTCAGTTGACTCGGGAACCCAACCAGCTCCTGGGTTAGGCAGTTCTGATGCAATGATACTCACTGGCAGGTGCAGACAAACGTCGGGGCACCATGGGATATCACACTCGACGTCAATGCGATAGGCGCAGGCGATGAGTTCTCCTTTCGTCGACGGTTGTAGGAACCCGCTACGGTCCGGAGCGAGCGTAAGCGGCTGCGGCTGGGCCAGGGTTGAACCGGGCGGTACACCGGGGAATACACTTCCACACATGACCTTGGTAAATGTGCGATACGATCCATTAAGCTGCACCATGACGTCTTGATACAACTTGCAATGCATGGCTGTGATCTCCACCGTCGAGCCATTGTTAATGTTGCACTGGATCTGAGCTGTTTCTCCGGGGAAGTACACGCTTTTGTCCATTGAGACAGCAAGTTGGCACATTCCACGGCTGAAGCAACACAAAAACTTGACGTCTTGAGTGATCGAGTCCTCGCTTACAACAAGGGCCTTGAAGTTGCGTTCACGCACCACGAGATCGCAGTCTGCTTTGAGATCAGACGCGAAGAAACCGCCGACGTCGAGCGTAGCTTTGAACTTGTACTTGATCTTGGCAGACAAGTTCTCGATATCTCCTTGCGAGTATCCGCTTATCTTGAACGCACCAGGCAGCTCAGCAGGAAGTTGATACTCGAACGGGTACATGTGGCGTCCAGGAGCATAGCTGTGACCTTGCGTCGCAAAGATCACAATTTTCTGTTTGAAGAAGTTCTTGCTACGGTGGACGGGATCTCGGTGCTCACTTGATTCTCCATCTCGGAACTCCCGTCGAACGTGTGTGAACTCCACCTTCTCTTTGCCTGTCACCTTCAGCACCAACGCTGCGTCCAAAGACCCAAATCAGTCGAGTATTACCCTGGGATCCTGTGACAATGAACACTCTCCTACCGTCGCACTCAATGGGCTCGAGGATGTCGACGTAGATCGTGCCGACCACGAGCTCTCCAGCGACGTAGGACGGTTTGATGACCGTCAGGCCGATCTTGCCTTTCTTGCCCAGGCCAAACGCCTTCGCCAACTTCCCCATTCGGATCCAATAGCACTGAAAGGGCGGCAAACCGGAAGTATCGGTCAGTCAGTGAGCTGTTACGCGCCCCCGGTGAACCTAAAATGCCGGCGATCACTTCATCACTTCGACTGCATGTACACCACTTCGACTACAGTACCTCGAGCGTTGTGCTGAAGTGAAGTGAACACTTCGCGAGTATTGACTGCCGTCCATAGGCTGTCTGGAAACGCTTGACCTATCGCTTTTGCAATAAAGGACGCAGTTCGTCAATCTTAGGAAGTTCGGTTGAAGGCAGTTCGCGCTTCAACGAGAGTCCAAGGACTTGAGCCGGACGCCGGCACACATGGAATGGCTCGGGTGGTTGGTGAGTCAGCTCGAGCGAGATTTGCACCAGGCAGATCTGATCGTCCAAGTCTGCAGCGGATACGTTACGTTTCTTGAAGCTCTTCAAGAAGCAGGTACAGCTTGTGTGGAGCGCGCTCGTCGAGCACGCACAGCGTCCCATCGAGCAGCAGACGTGCTAAGCAGAGCGCAATGCAATAAATGGTGCTTACATTCTCCTCCGAGCTGACGAGATGGTGTTTGAAGCTTCAACCGAAGTGCGAGACTTCTGCACGCCTGCTGTTGTGGACGTCCGCGCAGCGCAATATGTCCGCATAAGAATGCTTGCGCTCCAGCAAGCGTAGACATGGCCCAAGGCGTGATCCCAGGCCTAGAAATGATACATTTTCTCAACAACAAAAAAGTAGGATCACGACTCGTGCGGATCCTTCAAGCAAGAGTATTCCGATTACGCCCGACCGCTGCGCATGAGACCGTCTGGAACGCAGACGGCAACAGCAAATCTGCCGTGCAGGTGTTCGGTTGATAGATATCAGGGAGGTACGGGGCCGTTTGCCCGCTGCAAAATTCGCTGACAAGATACAGTACTCGAAGACGTTTGATGCAAGAAAAGTCAATGGTAGATGCTGTATTTCATTGGTACAGGAAGCTGGCACGCAGGCATTTATATAGCTTGAATACATAGGGAGTTGGTCGCGAACGTACGTGCACTTCCTTTCGGCTACACGCGCTCGCATTTAGTGGAGCGATGAAGCGAGCTCAGAAGAGCAGCTCCAGCAGCTCGCTGGCACAGTCCTCTAGCGTCGGGAATTCGCCTGAATCGCTGGCTGCAGAGTCCAAAGGGATGAGATCGTCGTTGCCGAACGCCTCGAGACTGATGACGGGGTCGAACTTGCCGGCGTCTAGCCACGAGTTGCCCAAAGTGTCGTCGGTGGAGACCGGCGAGCCGCTAAACGACGACTTGGAGTCGAGGATTTCGATGGCGTCCGCGATAGACATGTAGATTTTGCTGGCGTCGTCCATGTGCGGACACTCCTTCTCGGTGCAGCTGCATGGCAGTCGCATCTTTGAGTAGGAGCCCAGTCCGAGTCCGCCGGTGGATGGGGTCTGCAGTGATCGTCGTACAAGCGGAGTGTCAACCGCGACCGCGATGCCTCGGTGGGCGTTGTGCAGTCCGTGTCGGGCGGCCGCCTGTTTGCGTTGCGCCTCGCGCAGTCGTCGCGCAGCTTTCAGCCGGTACTTTTGCGCGTGGGTCATGGTCTGGCGCACGTTGCGCGTGCCGACGTAGGCGGCCACACGCTTCCAGGGTCCGCTCGCGAAGAGCTTGACGCCTTCGAGGAAGCGTGCGTGTTCCTCCTCGGTCCACATGCCCACGCCGACCGAGGGCGTGCTGCTGCTGCTGTACTGAGGAGCTGGTTGGCGCGTTGCAGTCTGGAGACTCATCGTGTTCGTAGTTCGTGGAGAATTAAAGAATGAAGTTGCTGCTGCTACTGCTGCGGGGTGGAGTAGCGTTGGGGGTGTTCAGGGTGTTCAGCTCACTTTTTTCGAGTTGTGACCTGAGCTCGCTGCCGCAAATTTGTGAATGAAGTCTCGCGTCGTGAAAGACTTGAACGGCAGAGACACTTCAGCCCAGCGGAGCGTTGATGCGGCGGCAGTACCCACTATGCTCGTCCTTGGTCTCCACAGTCATACGCCCATCATCGACGCTCAAATCGGTCCGCACGCACCAAGTCTCTCGCTCCGCAGCCGTAAACCTGCGATCAAAATCCAGCCTTGCCGGAGATGTACCGATGAGAAACGGGCCGTTCCATCCGATCCTGCCGTGTTTACTTTGGTACAACGGTGCTGTCCGTTGTCAAGAGATTATGACCAGCCTCTTGATGAGACCAAAACAGAATTTCGAGCTTGTGGCCGAGAGCGACGCCGATCCGCCCTTGTCCCAAGATTTACTAGCGCGCAGGGACAACAGGCGCGTCGCTGCGTGTGCGAGTGCGTGTGCGTGTGTGAACATTGTCACCATTGCTGTCATTTGACCAAGATTTACTGCGAACGGAACCACATTGTTGTCAATGCAGAAAATGATACTTTCAGCTTTGGTCAAGATCGGCCCTTGCCCCAGCGTGGCAGCGATTACGAGTGCAGCAGCAGCTGGTCGTTAGCATGAGCGATAGCGTGAGTGGAGCGCCATGTGCTCGACTTGAAGTGAAGTTGTCGGTCGATGGAGCTAGTGGTGGGGTCCGACAAAGACTGATACACGTAGTAGGCCCTTGTCAGGCAAATCGACGGGGTTAGCGGTTAACGGTGGCTTTACTTCGGGAAAGAGGAGGCCACACTGTTCGTCACCAAATGGAGTGCATTGAGTTCGAAGCGAAGCTTTTGGAGAGCCCAGTGAGATCCAAGTTATCATGTGCCGGGAAGGCTTCCTGTCGCATCCGGTGGACTGGCCGACGGGCAACAGCTGCAGCTCGCCAGCGGCTATCCAATTCCGTGATGGCAGCGCTTGACACTGCTGCTTTACTCGAGCACTTCAACTCGGAGTGCATCTTTTCCGAAGCGTTCGGAAGCTGCGAGCGTGGACTCGCAGTTTCGGTGAATTACCGGTGGCGGACCACCACCTTGGCAACAACGATTCACGAACGGGTGAATGCACGCACCACAAGACAACACTACGAACAGCGCGCGGCACTCCTTTTCGGCGTCGCGATCGTCAACGCTCTTGGGGCTTGAACGCAAGGTGATGCTGGTCCAGCATTGCTGGAAGCGCTGAGACGCAAGAACCTTTCGAAGGCTGAGCCACTCGATGATCCACGAGCGATAGGCGTAGGCACGAACGAGGAAGAGCGTGCACGCCCATCGACAAATGCTGATTTGCCGACCCACGCGAATGGGGCGTCGGCCATCTGGCAGCGGCAGCGTGGTCCAGGAGGACGTGTTGAATCTGTCGGCTGTCTACGCTGCAGTGGCTCGTCAGCAATTTTCGAGAGCTTCAACGAGTCTAATCCACTTATCGCTCCGTGCGATCACAATCACACGTGCCGCGGCGCTGGTACTGTAAAACAGCTCGCAGCACTTGTGCCTTCGAAGCTGGTCAGAAGCACAGCAGATCACCAGCATGGTGCAGCGCTTGGAAGCCGCGCCAGCATCACCACGTCGCTCCATCCTCGTGTGCTGTTGAAGACGGCCGGATGCGTGCTGGCTTTGCCGAGATGCATGCGTAGAATGACGGCCCGTGGATCGCGTGACTCGCTTGTTGTCTAGGATCGCTGACCTGGGATCCCAGGCTTTGAAGGGTTCAACCTGAACTTCAGGAACGACGCCTTGGTTGATTCTGGCTTATAGCAGTGTCACTAGAGAACGACAAAGTGCCATGACGAAGATAACCGAGAAATAAAGACTAGGACACGTGCTTGTACAATACGAAAGGAAGCATGTCATTTGGTGTCCTTAGTTTATCTAATGGTAAAAGTAGTCGGCTGCCTGCCACCTACGTCGACAAACGCTGCGAGAGAATATATGTAGTACTTATTTGATACAGGGTGCTCAGAATGTGCACGTTAAAATAGTAGTTTAAGCAGCTCCGTGGCGCACTCCTCGAGAGTGGGGCTCGCCGTCAAATCTTCTAGAAGGTCAATCTTCTCCACGTCGAGTAGTGTCGCGTCCAGAAACGACAGCTCCTCTGTTGGGAAGACCCAAGGTGTCGGTTCCAACTCGCTCTCAAAGTCCTTGTCCCACGACAGGGCTTCGCCGCCCGGTAGGCAGCGATTTTTCTGGCGCCCTGGGTGAGCTGCAGGCGACTCGGGAAACGAGTGACTGAGCGGGATCGGCCCGCAGATGAGGCGGCGGTTGTGGACAACCCCCATGGCGCGGAGACGCTCCTGCACGAGAGACTCCTCGCTCACATGGTGACCACAGTTCATGCGCATGAGGGCCTGCTTGGTGCGCAGGCCGCGAAGACGGCGTGCAGCCTTTTGACGATACTTCTGGGCATGTGTCATGGTTTGTCGGACAGTGCGGGTGCCGACGTAAGTGGCCACGACTTTCCACGGTCCGTTGGTGTAAATCTTGATGGCCTCCAGGAATTTGGCGTGCTCCACCTTGCTCCACACGCCGGTGCCCATGCCGTTCGGGCTCGTGGGTCCGCGCGGAGAGGACTCGGAGCCTTCATCGTCCGTGTAGGAAGACGAAGCGTCGGAGTCCACCTCCATGTCCGTCGACGGTCTCAATTCATCGTCTTTCATGTTCGGTTCGATGTCGTGCGATTCGGCAGTTGCATTGGGCGAGTAGAACGCGTTCATTGTGGAGGAGACAAGCGGCAATCGAGGACTAGACTCAGCGGTGAGCGGGGGGTTCGTCGTTGCGAGGTGGACGTGGTTCGCCGGACGAGGTGTGTTTGAGACCAAGCAAAATCGAAAATACTCTGTCCCCCCAGCGGCCAGGCAGCAAACTATGTTACGATCGTTGAGCTCTGGCCTCAAGGTGGCCTTTAGGGCCGCGCATCTCCGTGGCGTACGTACATTTGATAGAGGAAATCATACACTGGGAAACGTCGAGTTAGTTCAAACCAGTGTTTCATAACGCTCGTAAATAGCCGAATCTGCAGACGGGGAACAGCTCATGCGTGGCGATGGCAGGCATGTTTTCCCCCTTCTTGTTAGCCCCGATAGAGCCCCAGCTGAACCCTTGTTGCACGTTGTCCATTTTCATGAGCTTCATGACTCACACCCTTATTGAGGATAACTCGAGATTTTTTGTTGGTGGAGTTGAGCAGGCGCCGGCTTTTGCGGACTCTCCGATTACCGTATCCACGTGCCGGCTCAGCAGGGCCTGAGAGGCCGAGGACATGATGTGTTCAGACGAGCTGCGTTAGCGCCTGTGCTCGATTGTTCACTCAACGCTCCGTGTTGCGCGGAACTGCCTGGTCCACGCCGTCGCTGCGAGGGGGCATCATGCTTTTTTTTTGCAAGCAGGTAGACTAACGAGCTGCGCTAGGCAGACAACGGCGAGGACAATTGTTAAAAACGAAAACCCTGGCCCAGCAGCAAACTGCAAAAGATACTAAGTTGAAGTGCATATTGAAAGCATACCGACTGTTGAAGGCATTAATCCCCACCATTTCTAGCGCCACGTTACGGTGGACTTAAAGCAAGAGAGGTAAAGCAGGACCCCTTTTTCGAGGGTTAAGATGCTTGACGTGGGTCCGTGTCGCCGTTGCCACAACGGAGGAGCAGGCGCGCACAAACATAGATATGCGCCAGCAAGACTGCCTTGCTGGAAGTGCTCAGTGACATCACCGGACCGTTCCACCTCGAGGTGGTTAAATGAGTGGCGCCACCATCATTCCTTCCTGTAACGTTACAGTAAGTGTGCAGTGTTCGGAGAGCTAGACACCGATACCATCTTAGTCCGCTCTTTCTGCAGTCTTGCTTGAAGCCACATAGCCACAGACAGCTAGAGTCTAGTCTAGCCGAGACGGCCCGATGGCGCCAAGCACACTCACAACCAAGCTTTCGGATATGTTGGCGGTGGCAACCGTGGAGCTCGACTCGTCGTCACTGGCGAAGGCGAACGTGTACGTGTTCGCTTGGGCTGGGCTCAACAATACTGAGGCCGTAACTGTACACTTGCCTTCGGGTGCGTGTACAGCTGATCGCAGCCTTCACCTGCAACGGCGGACAGCAAGCAAGCGCGAACGCAAACGAGACGCTTACAAGACACAACGAGGCGACACTTCCACGTCCACGTTCATATACATCGAGAAAATCTGCCAAGCAGCGACGTGAGGCAATGTCAGTACATGTAGTCGATGTATTTACATGTTTCCTGGCCGCACCTGCCAACCGTACTCAAACTCAAATTGTCTAGGTGAGTTCAGGAGAGCGGGCCCTACGCAGCCTGGCAGGACTGACTACAACCACTAACCTTACTAAACTCACCGAGGCATCCTTTCACTCGATCGCCCGCCAGTCCGAGTGTACAGACCAATCCTCCAGAGCTTGAGCCGCTTCTATAGTCGACGCTCTGCATGGACTCGGACCAAGAGGATATTCCTGGCCCAGACCAGGATAATAAATGAAGCCATTTTAGTCAGCACAAGCGTTTATCTGTTTTCCGTGTTTATGTAGTTAAGCACGCCACATGATTTTCAATAGCTACAAACAACAAGTAAAATAAAAATAAATTTCATTTAGATGAACTTATTATTGCATGAAATTCGAAAAGAAAGGTTTTCGACCCATCAGTTACACCTGATGGACAAAAGTACCGCTTGACCAACACCACCTCAAGTCACCCTCTCCTCGGCACGATGAACGATCTCTGGAGCGTGCCGCAGTCCGCCGATGCATCGGACGACTCTATCCGAGAGGTTCCGTGTGCGTCAGCGGTGCCCCGGGCATTGGGGGCACCGGGGAAGACCAAACGCCGACTCACAGAGCTGCACGACGTGGCGCAATTGGGTTTCGGCGGCTGCGGGGGAATGTACAACTACTTTTTGGGCGTGGCATCCATCCTGCAAGAGGAGTACGACCTCCGAGACGTGATTTTCTCGGGTGTATCGGCCGGGTGCTTCCCGGCGTTAGTGTTGGCGCTGGGTATGGATGTCAAGGAGTTCTTCTTCAAAAGGAACGTCCCGCTCATCGAGGAGGCGGCCGAGTGCTCGTACGCTGGACTGGGCAAGTACGATAAACTGCTGGCTTGACGGTAACCTGCGTTGCGTATACTACTGATTGTTTTATCTACTGTGCAGATGGATCCCAATGGTCAAGCACAGCATGCTGAAAATGCTGCCGTCGGACGCGTATCAGCACGTGGACAAGACACTTTACTTCTCGGTCACGGAGGTGCCTGCATTGCGCAACCACCTGCTTACGACTTGGACGAGCAACGAAGAATTGGTGGACTGTATGCTGTGTTCGGCCCATGTGCCACTCTACACGACGTCGCTGGCGGCATCGTACCGCGGAAAGCGCTTCGTCGACGGCGGGCTGAGCAACAACAACCCCGTGGTGCACCCGGACGCACCACACAAGGTGTTTCAAATCTGGAAGTGGCGCTGGTTCGCACCCACGTGGGTTCTCGTGACCACAAATGCTGACTGGGCAGTGGAGTTGTTCCGAATGGGACGCGAAGACGCGGCCAAGAATCTGCACGAAATAGATGAAGTGTTCTTCTAGACAGAATGAGTCCAGGAATGTCTTTTTGATTCCTTCAACTGGTCAAAGGGCATTCTGGTTTAGCCATTCCAAATGACTCATTCGACATGGCAGTTCAAACGAAGATATGATCAGCTTGCTAGCATCAAGCAGCAATATACAAGTAAGACAATTCATTGAGCAGCCTGCTTTCCTAGGTTACTCACTCTTCTTCAAGCACAGTATTAGTGATCTGAGCCGTCCGACCACTGCCGCGCTAGTTTTTCGCGAGCCTTCGTGCGAACGCCAGTGCTGGTGGGGAATTCCAAGTCGCTTGGTGCCCGGGAGAGCGGTGTCATGGGATCGATCAAAATTGAACGAGGAGGCACCGCTGTCGTTGACGATGGAGCTGAAGGTTGGGAGGAAGACGCACGAGTGTTGCGGCTTGCCATACTTGTTGTGTTACCCCCAAAGCCCACGAGACGCTTGATATCAATACGAAACGACTCCGACGACACCGAGCTCTTATCACTTCCAGCTCCCGCACCGACACTCGTGCCAGCGCCGCTGCTTCCTTCATTACCGCTACCGCCGTTCGGAGGAAACAGTTCCAGCTCGTGCTCACGCAGTAGCTCTTTGAACTTATTCTCTCTCACACTCATGACATCCTTTATCCAGCTGGGCACACGAGGAACGCGCTGCATACTCACGTAAGCTATCGCCACAAACAAGTGCTCTAACAGAAGGATGAATAGCAGGCGCCAAGCAATATGCAGGCAGCCAAAGTCCGGGCCGAAGATAAAGTCGTCCAGAGTTTTCCCTTGCTTTTCGAGCTGGTGCTGAATGTCGCTCACGCACGTTTCATCGAAGAACTCTAGCACACCAGTTGAGATGCAGATTAGTAGCACGTTCACGATCACGGCGATATACGCGTAAGTGGTGAGAATGCCGTTCCAAGCACCAATGCCATTGGCTCGCCGTGGAATCGGACGCTTCAGTGTTTTGCAGAGTCGATAGCCGTCCGTGCGGCCCTTGACGCTGTTGATCAGGAAGCAAGCGAAAGGCATTAACGGCCACAGCATGGAGAACATGACCGTGAAGCCAAACTGCACCGTTAGCACGTGAAAGTCGTCGTACGGGTCGTAAGTATCTTGCTCGCTATCGAATAGGATTTCACGAGCCTTCTTATTGAGCACCTCGATTTCCGACGGAGTATACTCAAGATATCGCGAGCTGGACTTGTTGCCGAATTGAGACTCCTTCTGATTTTCATAGTCCAGCGATCCCAAAATCTTCATTGAGCCTGCCTCGCGATCACGCTTTTGTGCTCGTGCATCGGCGCGTGCCTGAGCGTTTTCGCGACGCTTTCGCACGAGGATCGGTGCCACCAACCTCAGTAATATGTTCAACAACTGCGTGATCACGATAGGAGTGACAAACATGGCGCTCAAGTCTACGTGGCGGCGATCAAAAGTGAAGAACCCGACACACTCAATGCAAGTGGCATCCTTGTCACCGACAGGACAGACGGTGCACGAACCGTCTTGGTCCACATATGGGCCGAAGCAGCAGTTCATAGCGTCACCGAAGAACATGTGGTTGAAGGTGTTTGTCAAATAATTACCGAGACCAGGAATCACAAATACGAACGCCAGCGAGAAGAACCACGTGTAGTAGTTGAGGAAGTCAAGTAAGAAAAGCTTGCGAATCAATGCCTTCTCATACTGCTCCTCTGTCCGATAGTTCTCCCAATGTGTGAACAAAGCACCCATCTTCGTGACTACCATATTCCACTGAATGACGTCCACGAAGAAGCCAAACACACATCCCTCCAGCAAGATGAGAAACCATTGCGTCGAAAAAATGTAGCTTTCCTTGTACGTAGCCTTCAGAATCTCATAAATCGTAACCCAGCTTGCTACGAGCACCAGCATGATCAGCATCTGCCACAGCATAAAAAGAAACACGCAAAAATACTTGGGCAATCGTCGCCACGCCGGGTACACCAATTCCACATCGCCTGTCAAAGCGTTCACTCGGGACTCGCCGTAAAACTGCTTGTTGCGATACTCAATTTGCTTAACGTGCAGCTTGCCCGTCCAGTCATACTGCATGCACGCGTTTTCACGCTCCCACGACTTGAGGAACGCAAAACCCCACACCACCGACACCCCCAGACCCCAAAAAGGTAGGAGTCGCATGTACGTTGTCGTGGTAATCACGCCACGCAGTAGTTCCAGTAAAATGCCAATTGCTGCAAGTGGTATGAGCCACGTGTTGTAGTACTTGAGGAACGCGAAATAGTACGCCACCTTTTCGCCAAAATTGTAGCGTAGCGACAGCAACACCTTCTTGTCATCCAGTTCATGCAGCCGCCAGGACGCGACCCATCTGTGGATTAGCGTGTTTGTCACACTCTGGTTGTGCATGGGGAAAAGGTCATGAATCCATATATCACTCTTAGACAGTCTTGCACGCTGCTCAATAATATAGTCCACAATCTCGATCCGTTCAGCCGGAGTCGTCGGGTCATCCCGACGCTGTGCGACATCCTGCTCCATATCCACCACCGCTCCATGTTCCATCCACATCTGCGTGCGGAACTGCTTCACCAACGACATGACCACCGGATCCGGTGCTCGAACCAGCAGAATGAGGTACCCGGAGTGCATCTCGCCCTTGGAATCTCCTCCATCAATAATATCCACGAGTAGTCCTTGGGAGCACAACTTATTGACGATCCTGCGATGTTCGTCTTCACTCTCACTCAACTCGGGCGAGCTGGCCATGCATAGTCTCCTAAAGCCCGAGCGTTCATGAGAAGCGTCCGCAATGCTGTCCATGCAGCCTCTCTTAGGAGTCCCCATTGGCGATGGAGCAGCTGAAGCTGTACAGCAACAGATGCAACAAATTGTTCTCCTGATACACCCAGGCAATTGCACTTTGCGGTTCACAATCACCGCAAAGTCATAGTCGGGTAATTGTCCGCTTTGGATCTCGTCAGGCTTCAAGTACCTAAACTTTCCTGGCGGAGGTGACGGTGACGTGGATGATGACGGATCATCATAACGACGTTCACTCTTCTTGCTGTTAGGGTTTCCTGTAGGGTTTCTCTTATTACAGCGCCGTGTAACGCCTCCGCCTCCGCCTTCGCCTTCGCTGCTCTTGTCGCTCTTGCTGCTGCAGCTGGAGCTCGAGTCGCGCTCGTCCGAGTCGCCGGAGGACGACGAGGAGCCTACGAGACAAGCGCTCGAGTCGTCTCGCTTCTGCTGTGCGCTCTTTAGCGGCAAGGCGCGACGCACTTTATCGCCACTGGAGGGTCGGCCTTGGAGCCCTTCGGACTCGCGTTTCTTGGCTCTGGCCTTGGGTTTTGGGCGCTTCTTGCGGGCGTTGGAGGCGCCCACGTCTTCGTCGGGTGTGGTACGATGTGCAGACGATGCCACCGACTCGGGTAGCGCCGCCGCCGCCGCCTCGTTCGGGAGCATGATCGATCCAATGCGCGCGATGGCTGCGGAATGCAGGAATGAGATAGTTTAGCGGAAACGATCTTGGAATAAAGTTTGGCAGGAAAATGGAATTTGATTGATGTGTTGGTTTTATGGGTACAGATGGTACCAGATCGGAAATGACAGGAAAATGTTGACCCATTTTGAGGTGGCTACAACTCATTGGGCATAATCGTTGATGCAATCTATTGACTCGGACTGGTGTACTTTTGTGCCTTCGCTGTCTTCTTGTTCGCCGATCATGGCAATGTTTTACGATTCTTCGCTTACCGGAAAGGTCGTTGCCTGCCGCCGCTTAAAATCGCTGTTAGACGTTGGGAAACTCAGGAACGGCTCACGTCATGCTCTACACAATAGAAAAACCAGATTGATGACAGCAAACGTCGCGTGCAGGACGAGAACAAGGAATAGATCAGCGGACCCGAGAAGATCTAGCTCTTCTCGACTCTCGATGCGGGAAGAGATCCGATGACGGCACTGAAGCTTGTTGAGATTCTTAAATGCATGATGCAGAATAATGTCTGTGAGCGCAAACGAAGGCAGCGATCAGCAACAACAAAAAAGAGGTTAGTCGTTGCTTTTTGTTTGCCATCGCCTAACTGCATAATGCCAGACAACCCGTTGTGCGGGAGTTGGTGGTTGAAAGCTAGACGTTGACAGAGGAACGGCAACCTGCTTCGTGCATGAATATAGGAACCAAGTAGTATCCGACAAAATCGGAAACTAACCTTACCGGTACTCGTTCTATGAACTTTTGAACAGAAGCGAGCTTTCGTCGGCAGCTCGTGCTGAAATCGCAGTACCCGCGGTTGATGTAAATGCAGACAGTGTGACGTCCATGAAGACAATCTGACACCAGAGAAGCTGAATCCAAGGCTTCATGAACATACAAGCGTCATTTTTTTTTAAAACTAAACAACCAAGCCACTTCAACTTGTGGAGTGCTACTCGAAACCTGGAGGCTCGATGCCGATTGCGGACGGCGGCCACGACCCTCACGTACAGGTGCGGCAGTTGCGTCTATAGGTTTCAACACTGTCCGCTTCATACCTACTTAAAAAAGGGCAGGCCTTGCCTGAGGCGCAAATGGGCGTTCAGGTTTTCCTGTCGTCCTTGTGGTGAATCGCGATCAAGAGATTTGCCCTGCGTAATTTCTGTGCAGCCGCGTTGGAATGGGCTCGTAGGGCTAATTCCACAGGCACCTCGTTGCTGTGTGCATTATTTCATGGTACTTCAGTACCTAACGTAGATGTATTGACGACGAAATAATGCGACGCTGTTGACCGTCAACTACATGTGCCGTCTACATGTAGAGGAAGCAGGCAAACTTACAGAACGTGTTTATTGTGAATACAAAGCGGCGACGAAGGTGACTTGCGACTAAACCATTCGAGCAAACTACCATAGCTGACACTTCGTCTTCGGATTCATGGCCGATCCAGTGGAACACGAGAACACGCGTGCGAAGTCGCGTGAATTGCTAGCAACTCCGTTAATGCGCCACCGCTCTGGTGAGTGCGGGTCCGTGGCCAACCGTTGTGTCATGCTGGCATCGCTAGCCTTCGCGCAGAATGCCTGGGCGAACGAGATAAAGAAAAGTTTGTCGGCCGCACTAGCAGGCAAGTTACGCTCCGCTTGGCTCATTGGAGCAGTCAGCTCTGTCGCATCGGCTTCACTCATTTTGCTCAGCTCCTGGGCCTGCTCGGTAATGTACGCCTGGTATGCAGCAAAAGATAGTTTGACTCCCCCGTTGTCTGCGATATTCTCGCTCAGTGTGTAATTCCCGTTCACGTAGCCCAGCACCTTGTTCGGATCCGCACCACTCGTCACTGCAAAACTATCGTATTGGCTCACGAGACAATCGGTACGCTGCGAGAACTCCTTTGCTGTGTTGTTACTCCACCAGTCTTGCAGGTTGCCGTCGCCAGCGTAGTATCTCCCGGAGGCATCGAAGCCATGCGTGAGTTCGTGACCAATAACACTACCAATTGCTCCGAAATTGCGTGCAGGATGACGTCCACGAGCGAAAAATGGCGGTTGTAGGATTCCAGCAGGGAAAACGATCTGGTTGGCCGTCGGCTGATAATATGCATTCACGGCGGCGCTTGTCATGGCCCATTTGTTGCGGTCCACCGGGCCCCCAATTCGTGCCACAACTCGATCAAACTCATGCTCCTTAATGGTCCGCATATTATCGGCAAGTGGTGCGTCGCCGCGTAGTTCATAGGGAAAGTGCTCAGCGCGTGTTGAATGCCCAATAAGGTTGGTCATGTTGCCCAACTTCTCCAGCGCAGCGTGGCGAGTGGGGCCGTCCAGCCAATCCACTCGCCCCAGGTTCTTCTGCAGCGACGCTTGAACCTGCGTCACTAGCTGGCTGGCAAGTTGCTCACTAGCCTTGTCAAAGCGAAGAAGCGCGAAATATTTGCCTACTAAATCAGGGAAGTTGTCGGTAACACGCTGAAGGCACACCTTCCATCGTGGGGCACGCGTCTTCTGGCCCCGTAGCGTCCGCGCAAAGAAGGAGAAGCTTGCTTGAACGAAAGGCTCACTCAGGACGGCGGCATAGGTGCTGATATACTGGTACGTCAGCACGGCTTTGAGGGTGTCTAGAGTCACAGATTCTCCCTTCACGAGGTTTTCAACACGCTCGAAGAACGCGGGCGTCTCTACGATCACGTCGGCGCTCTGGGCTTTGAGGTTCTTCAGCAACCCAGTGCCATTCAAGTATTTTGAGAAAACCAACGGATACTTCTCAGCGGCTTGACCCACACTCATGCGGTTGTACGATGCCACAGGATCCTGCAGCTTTTCCTTCGGTACGAAAAGCGGCGCAAGCGTCTGTTCAAAGCCAATAACCGAGGAAGCTCTCGATGCTGCTGCACCCGATTCCCACCCAGCCAGCAGGAATAACTCAACCACGTACGCATGAAAGGCGTCACTAATGGAGTCGAACTGCTTCCGGTCTAAATAATACTGCGGATCCGGCAGCGAAAGTCCAGTCTGCGATGCATATAACGCGTACACCGTTGCTTCCCTGGCATCGGCAGACACACTCAACCCCGTCAAAAAGTCCGGTCCTGCTTTCGAAAGCTCCCCAGCCAACTGAAACAGCTCCGTCTTGCTCTTGGTCGCGGCAATCCGTTGCAGCACCGGGGACAACACCTTCAACGACGCGTCATCCGCCGTCGTGCTGCTTGTGTTGCTGAAATTCATACACGAGTCGTACAACTCGCCCACCAGTGGCCACCTTTGCTGCATCACGCCCTTCAACACCTTCTGGTTCTCGTCGTTAACAGTAGAGAAGGACAGAAACACACTCGGCCTGTCGCCCGGGATTTCCACCTGCTTCTGCCATGAGCCACAACTGAAGGCGTAGAAGTCGTCGCACGGGTCCACAGCTCTGTCAATATGACTCATCACATCACTGGGTAACATCTCCACCCACTCGGCCGCTTCGGCAGCTGCTTGGGCCACTCGTGGGGCGTGCAAAGTGCCGCCTCGCACCACCAGAACTACCACCAAGAGGAACAGCGCACCGAGCCCCCCGACCGCCCAGGCCGCTACAGGCTTCTGCATCAATAGCGGTGGCGATCCAGCATAACCCGCAGGATCGTCTTCACGGTGGACAAGCAGCTGCTCGTCGCCCAGCGCCTTCTGCTTCGTGGTGGACGCTTCGTCGTCGTCGATGGGGGGCTCCACTCCGTCTTCGTCGTAGATTTTCTTCCATTTTGATCCCATTGAGCGCTCCATCGGAAGTGCAACTCAGAGTGCGAGAAGCAGACGCGTGTCGGCTACTAGATTACACAGCTGACGCAGATACGTGGAGCGAGAACGAGAGGATTACAGGACGCCGCCTCCGTGGCGGCAGGTGTAGATTTGCCGTGTTTTACGTTACGAAGTGACGCTCTGGCACCACGAACTGTAATTTAGCATAATATGCTACAATATAGGTTGCTAGGTGATGTGATATGATCGGTTATGTTGTTGAATGGGATTTAATTGTTTTTCGTCGCCGCCAGTCAAAGGTCAAGTTGATTTAGGCGACAATGGGCGGCAAGAGGAAGCGTGCGGAAGGCTCTGCACCTTCGCAACCTGGAAGTAAAACGAGCAACAAGGTGCACCATGGCAAGAAGAAACATAAGATGTCGAACCCGAAGAAAGTGAGTGGATCGGCGGCTCATAAGACGCAGGAGAAGGCAGCACCTGTGGTCAAACCGACGGCTCTGGCCAACTCGAATTGGCTGGCGCTCAAGAGCAAAATCCAGCAGAAGGACCAGCGCCACAAGAGCGGCCAGAGCCACGAGAAGAAGCACGACCTGGATGTGAAGGCTCAGAAGCAGCGGACCAAGCAGGAGAAGCAGGCCAAGAGGATGAAGGCCCGGACTGCCGAGTGGGTGGACAACTCCCGCATTGTCGCCATGGATTGCGAAATGGTGGGCGTCGGCCTCTCAGGCAAGACCAGCGTGCTGGCACGTTGTAGTATCGTAGACTACGAGGGCAAGGTGCTGTACGACAAGCACGTGCGGCCCGTGGAGAAGGTCACGGACTTCCGGACGCACGTCAGTGGCATCCGCTCCAGCTCGCTCCGACACGCTATCCCCTTTGCTCAGTGTCTCAAGGAGGTGGGCAAGCTCATGCAGGACAAGTTCGTTGTGGGCCATGCGTTGAAGAATGACTTCCAAGCGCTCATGTTCACGCCACCCAAGCCCCTCATTCGGGATACGGCCTACTACCGACCGTACATGCGTCGCAAAATCAACGGCACGGTAAGGATGAGCAGGTTGCTTGTTGAATGAGTTGGATATTGGTACTGAATAGTGCGTTGGATGTGTTGCAATGTGCAGAAACTGTATCCAAAGTCGTTGAAGCACTTGACCGAGGAAGTGCTGGGCAAGCAGATCCAGACCGGACAGCACGACTCAGTACGTCCCAGATTTCTTACCCTTCGTGCTGCAATAACTGCTGCATCTCTCAACTAACGCTTTTGGATTTGTTTGTTACATTGCAGGTTGAAGATGCTCGCGCGACGCTGGAGCTGTACAAACATGAACAGTACGCGTGGGAGAAGTATCTGCGCACTTCCAAGAGCAACAGCTCGTTGGTGGGCGTGGCACCCGCTCTGCCAGAGAAGGAGACGGACGACGATGCTCCCAAGGCGCTCTCCGCTGCCGCCAAGGCCCATCTAGACAGCGACGACGAAGACAAGAGCACTGGACGAGGCATCATGGCCGTCCCAGATACCAAGGAGCTCGCCATCATGGAGTACGGCGAGTAGCGAGGACACTTTGATAACGTCCCATAGATAGATGTGGACATTTTTTCGCAAATATCCATAAATTCAATTTTTACGCTTCCGTTTTTACGTAAAAAGTTACTGGTAAAAAGTTTTATGCCGACCAACCGTTGGAGACCATCAGTTGGAAATTGTACCAGTGGCAAAGGACAATTTACGGTGATAGTATCTGTAGTATTCCTGTGTGTATCAATCATCTCGTCGTGGCGCCTCTCTTTACCAGCTACCAGCCTTGCCTTCTTTTGCTCCGTCCTCTGGGTGGAGCGGGGAGGTGTCGTCCGTGGTTACGCAGTTAAATATGAGGCCCACATGAACTTCTGGGGTTTCTTCGTCCGAGCTTCTGGGGTCTCTGCTGCCTTCGGGCGGCGGAGGTTTTGGGACTTGGTGCACGGGGGAGAACGGCTGAGAGGCTTCGGCTTCTCTCGCTACGTTCTCAGCAGCCTGTCTTCGTAGCCTATTGCGGGACCGGAGACGGCGCTGTTGCCTTCTCGTGCATTGAATGGGGGGGAAGTTCCAGAGACATTCTTGTCAATACATGTTGGTGGTTGTTTCAAGACTACCTGTAGCACTTTTTTCTTTCCACTGGCTGGCTTCTTCCGTCCGGCTGGTGATATACGCAGTGCAAATAGCGTACTGTGCTGCGTGAGGAATACCCTCTCTTCGTCGGGTGTCGGTACCTGGCGAGGGCGCATCGGCTTCGGCTGCGGCGTTTGGGGGTTTCCTGTGGCAGTCACATCCTTATCAAAACGTATACAGAAGTAGGTTTACTTTCATTGAGGTAGCCGAAACACCAACAGCGTTTCCTCCACCGTATGCTTTTGCTTGTGGTTTTAGCTCAGTTGGCCGCTCGTTTGACGACTTTCAAAGAACGCCGGGATGCTTAACTTGCAAACACAGTGATACCGGTAGCCGAACTGCGACTTGCCACTACGTATCAAGCTCACACCGGGTAGTAGTATGATCTCTCGAGAAGATCACAGCTTTTAGGTGTGCAGCAGCAATTGACAATGACAGTGTCATTGCCCCAGGCAAGCCATCGCCGTCGTGAATGACTGCAACAGCTTCATGAGAGCGGGTGTGTGCAATCAAAGACACTGCTTGGTGATCAAGAGGGCTGTTGGACGTTGACGAAAAAACTGAAGTCCCGTAAGCAAACGCACTCGAAGTCCTCAAGTTGAGGTTCAAGGCGGTAAAGTCATCTGACCTACGGCCACATATTATGCCTGCTTCCATTCTCGCCGCGTAAACTTGATGAAATGCTTGCACGGAACAGGCAGTGGCGGCGGCTGTTCGGCGCCGCTTACATGTACCGTAAGGAGCTTACTAAAATGCCATTGCCAGCGGCATGCACAACGCAGTCTGTGCTGCGTAGCGCCTATGATAGAGAGAAGCTTGCGTTGCCTGCCATCATGGGCGAGTTGTTTATAACGCCGTTATGGGCGCAGCGGGATTTGCTTAACTTCAATCACTGCCCTCAGGTGTTTCGTTCTTGGTGACGTACGACCCACACACACCTCGCTAAAGTCCGCATTTATCCTCAGTCAATCTCAACAAACTGGACTCGAGCGTTGTGTAACTTCCCCTTACGTCCGCACACTTGACTGGCGCAACTTTTGATCGAAGGTTGGTGAGTCCTGCGTGATGTCTGTCATAACGCAATTTGCTATGGACTACAAAGACTCCATCGACGTCGACAAGAGCCACTCACCTGCTGCTGTGCGCGTATTGGACGCCCTGCAATCATGGGACCAGACGGAGCTGGTGACGTTGCTGGGTGAAGAAAAGTCCGACAGTCCGTTATGGCAGCAGGTGCTGCACTTCGACGCCTGGTACAAAGGCGGCGTGGCCGGATACTTATCCACAGCCACCAAGTTGTACGCGGAGCTGCGTGGCGAGACGGTTGAGGACGACGACGTATGGACCGATTGGCGTCCGTCGAATCCGGCGGCTTCGTCCGAATTATCGGCAGTGGCAGAACTTGATTCCCCGCTGTTCGCCGAGCTGGAGGAGAAGGGGCTCGAGAATGTAGACAAATGCTGCTTCGTTATAGTGGCTGGAGGTCTCGGTGAACGTCTCGGCTACCAGGATATCAAGCTGCGTCTTCCGGTGGAGACGTTGACCCACACGAGCTACCTCGAAGCTTACGTGCAGCATTTGCTGGCCATGCAGACGCTTGCGAACGCTCAGTTGTCGGAGAGGAAGCTTAAGACTCGGATCCAAATCCCTTTGGCTATTATGACGTCGGACTCGACACATGAAGCTACGCAGAGCTTCCTGAAGGAACACAAGAACTTTGGCATGGCCGAGGATCAACTTGTGCTCATCAAGCAGGAAAAAGTGCCGTGTGTGGATGTGATCGAAGACTCTGCCACTGACGGCAAGCAGCCCAAGCTCAAGCTCGTGGTGACGGACAATTTGCTAGTGATGAAGCCTCACGGACACGGAGACGTGCACACGCTGCTGCACACGTCTGGGTTGGCGACCAAGTGGCTGCAAAAGGGCAAGAAGTACGTGCATTTCATCCAAGATACCAACTACTTGATCTTGAACGGTATCCTGCCGATGCTAGGCGCTTGTGTGAAGCACAACTGGGGATTCGCGTTCACCACGGTCCCACGCAAGGCCAAAGATGCATCTGGAGGTATTGTGCGCTTTACTTCGCCGTCGGGCAAGCACTCGACGCTGTTCAACGTAGAGTACCACGAACTGGATCAGTTCCTACGCACACGGGCCAAGGCCGAGTTCCCTGATGGCGATGTGAACGACCCGAACACGGGGTTCTCGCCATTCCCTGGCAACATTAATGGGATCGTTGCTGCGTTGGACTCGTATGTGCCAGTATTGGAGACGTCCAAGGGTTTCGTTCCTGAGGTGTTCAACCCCAAGTTCCGTCTCAACGCGAACAAATGCGCCTTCAAGTCGCCTGCCCGTCTCGAGTGCATGATGCAGGACTACCCCAAGCTCCTCGTGCAGTACCAAATCGAGCACCACGACGAGAGCGGCAAGGGTGGAGTCGGCCTTGTGCAGTTCCCTTCGTCCGTGGTATACTCACCATGCAAGAATGACGCTGCCAGCGCGAGCGAGAAGGTGAAGAACGATATCCCGCCCCAGTGTGCGAGCTCTGCTGAGCACGAGGTGTTTACGATCAACCGATTGAAACTAAGTGCGCTCGGCGTGTCGATACCGAAGGAAACAAAGCTGCAGACATGGCTGTATATCCCTGTGGACTGCTCGCGCCCGCAGATCGTTTTCGGATCCGGCTTCGCGCTCAGTCAGGCGACGTTGGCCAAGAAGTTCACGAAGCCGTCTGCCATCAACCTTACTGCTCGTTCTACGTTGATCGTGGAGGGAGCTGACGTCACTTTTGATGCTCTGGGGCTTGATGGCGCAGTGCGCATTGTGGCTTGCCCTGGTGCCAAGGTGGAGGTAAAGTCTCTGTCAGTCAAGAACGCTGGTGTCGAGTACGAACCGGTGCAGACCGACAGCGACCCTATCGATGCCATGCGCGGCTACCGCCTGAAGCAGCTTGAGGTCAAGGAGTTCCGCTTCGACACCCCAGGCAGCTACGTGATCAACGAGTAAGAGGGTATATAGATGAGTGCAGCCGATGCAACAGCGCTGACTGCTCCGACGACCCAAGCGAAGCGCAACTTACCTGCCAGTTCGGCTGACAACCTGTTCTTCATCCCAATTGTATTCACAATAAACTCGTCCTGTAAGTCTGCCTGGTTGATCTAAACGGGAATAGAGCTGAGCTGCTCGTCAAGCAGCTTGGCCTTCGCTTCAGAGTCATCATCGTCAACAGGTTCACCGCCAAGCCCAAAGCAGCGCTCACCCACGTTTCGAATGATACCGCGGTCATACGAGCGCAATTCGCCACCGCGCTGGAAACGATAACGATCTGCGTTCAGCAACTCGTTTGTGGTGCGATTGCGAGCCGTGAGGTAGATGTGGAAACCCGCAAGCTGCGCCACTGGGAGCAGCAACAGCAGCAGGTAAACCATGCCCACGACTGCGTAGACACGCATGTCGTGGTGATAACGCCAGAGTAGATAGAGCACGTACTCCATTCCCACCAGGTCTACGGTCAGGAAAGTCACGAACAACAGGAACGCTGCGTAGTTATCGCGTCCCACACAATTGTCTACAAAGGGGCAGCTAGAGACACAACAACAGCAGGTTAGTTTTTCAAACAAACCAGTATCTCCAATGCAGGGTCACTTGTCACTCACTGATGGTCGAACACTGGGACACAAGTCTTGCAAAGGCGGCAGTGCTTGGATCGCGGAGGTCTCTGGATGTGGCATGTGTGACACAGCGGGCGCTCCATACACTCACGCTGAGCGCGAGCGCTCTCCCCGATCTTGTCTTCTTCTCCATCGTCGTCGTCGTCGCCACCAATGAGAGCTTCCGTGATCTTATTGTATGCTGCACCATACGTCTTACTATCGTCTGGAACACTGCCGGGCTTGGTCGTTACAGTGCGATAGAAGAAGTACCAGGTCACTGCATTCCATGCCAAATGCGGTACCATGACATTCCGTCTGTCTGGCATGGCTGGAAGCACGAGGAAAAGATAAATCAACGCCGTAACCACAGCGTTGAGTACCGTGAAGTGGTACGGAGCTCGACTGCCTGGGTTACACCACCACGTGAAGGCAGCGATATTCCACGCCGCAACGCGCATTTCGCGCTGCTTGAGGTACCGCACAACCTCGTGGAAGCGCTTCAACTGTGCAAGGTCTCTCGGAGTTCGTTTCTTGGAATCCAACGCCTTGACATCAGCGTCCAAAGTCTCCACCAAAAACTGCACGGTATCCAGTTCTCCTCTCATGGCTGCAAGATGCAGTGGCGTTTGGCCAAACTTGTCCGGTGCGTCAGAACTCACTTGGAGATACTGGAACACCGCCACGATCTCCGTTGCTCCTTTATACGCTGCCCAATGCACCGCCGTGTCTCCATCTGCGTCCACGAGCGTCACGTCCGCGCCGTTTCTCACACAAAACAGCACCAACAACGGGTGGCCGTTCTGCGCCGCCACCAGCAATGGCGAGCGATGTTTCTTGGCGTCGCACGTGTTGACGTCCACTCCAAGTCTCAGCACGAGCGTCCGCAACGCGCTCAAGTTCCCTGCAGCACAGGCCCAATGAATGGGGTGCAGCTGCACCTTCCCATCCTCACTGGGGGCATCTATAGGCGCTCCAATGGAGTGCAAATAGTGCAGGAACTCCCCATTAGCTTTCTGCGCCGCCCAATGGGCAATTGTGTGGCCTTGCGGATCTCGTCGCTCTCGCGCCAATTCGTCGCCGTATTGAGCCACCAGCTGCACGAACTGCGCCAGGTCGTTGCGTTTCGCACACGCAAACATTTCCTCCATTGGAGTCATTGGCGGCTGCTCCTCAGGCGGAGTATGGGCGTGAGGATGCTGGCAGTTGTGGCCGTGGGAGTGGCCGTGGTTGTGACCATGTTGCGGCGCGACTACTACGGTGTTGGAGACGGTGAGAGCTGCGTTGGGAGGAGGAGATACTGGAGAAGGATCTTGAGGAGTTGACGAGGTGGATTGGTCCATGGGAGACGCTTGCAACAGCGGAGAGACGTCCACGACGACATCGGCGTCGCTCATGTTGTGCACTTTGGGATAGAATGCAAAATGGGTTCAACCTCTGGTTTGTCGTAATATACAACGAAGTGATTTGATTGGTGGAAAGTATTAGAAAACAGGCTTGTCGCATATCGTACATCAATGTATTGTAGCCATTTGTAAATCGAATTAATGTAGCCATTTTCACGTCAACATGCAACAAGCACTGTTGTCTGTTTGCAAAGTGACTTTATCTTATGCCCGTTCCTTACGACTCCTAGACGAATCCAACCGAGCGAACGCCCTTGTCTTTCTCGCCCAAGAACGGGTAGTCCGTGTAGCCCGCCTCCAGCGGCATCTCTGGCTGCACGTAGAACGTTTTCTGGTCGTACGGCACCAGCTTCGCGTTCGTGCGCAGACGCTCGACGAAGTTGCGTCCGAAGGCCACGAGATCGGCCGCTCCGTCCGCGACGGTTTGCATGGCGTCGGCACGGTCGAAGCCCGCAGCCGTGATGAGCACGCCCTTGTAGATGCCGCGACGCTCGATCACGTGCAGATAGGCCAGGTCGTAGTCGTTGAGTTTCTTCACCACGTAGCCGTAGGTCTCGCGCGGCGTCGAGTCCTTGCAGCCGAAGGTGTCGCCGAACGGAGACAGCCGGATGCCGACCTTGCTGGAAGGCAGGCTGGACAGCACGGCCTCGACCACCTCGAAGATGAGTCGCGCGCGGTTCTCGATGCTGCCGCCGTACTTGTCCGCGCGCGTGTTGACGCTGTCGCACAGGAACTCTTCCAGCAGGTATCCGTTGGCGGCGTGGATTTCGACACCGTCGAAGCCCGCGGCGATGGCGTTCTCGGCAGCAAGCTTGTAGTCGGCCAAGACGCTGGGGATCTCGGAGATGTCCAGCGCGCGCGGGGTCACGTAGTCCTTGCGGCCTTCGCGAGTCACGGCGTGGCTCTTGACGTTGTCCATGTTCGTGGCGCTCGACGACACGGGCAGCTGCCCGTTGGACTGGTTGAGGGGGTGGCCGACGCGACCCGTATGCCAGAGCTGCACGAAGACCTTGCCGCCCTTGTCGTGGATGGCCTTGGTCACGGGCTTCCAGTCCTCGACTTGGCTTTGGTTGAAGACACCGGGAGCGCCGAAGTAGCCGCGGGCCGTGGGGCTGATGTTCGTGGCCTCGGTGATGAGCAGTCCGCCGTCGGTGGCGCGCTGCGAGTAGTACTGCGCAACCAGGTCAGTAGGTGCCCCTGCTTCACCCGTGCGCACACGAGTGAGCGGGGCCATGGAACGCGGTGCTTGAGTTGCACGGGGTCTTTCTTGCCGCCGAGGGTGACTGCGGAGAAGAGGTTGGGTGCGGTCGTGGCGTTCGCAGAGGGGGCCATGGTTGTTGTTGGGGTCTTGAGAGGTGGTGTTGTCGTTGCGTTTGAAGGCACTTGCGCTGTTGGTAGGAAATTGAGAAGTGAGGAGTCGTAGCGATTGCCTACCGGTAGGTGGTTCTTCGCCAAGCAACACGCAAAGAAACGTCCCATGTCAATGCTAAGCGCCTTTGGCAGCCGGCGGAAGTGGTGACTTTTCAAGCACGCATGTGCATGTATAGCAGTATTGCGTCAAATTTGGCGAAGACGCGATCAAGGTGCTGTTGGTTTTAGTGCGTTCGTGATCACGAGTTTATGATTCCTGAGAAAAATTCTCGCCAGCGATTACGACCTGTAACGTTTTGCTTGGATGCGAGACGCATGCAACATCGTTTAGCTAGACGAACCAGGGATATACACATAAGTATGTACAGACGTCCCCGCTTCGACCGTGCCGACGCCATGCAAACCGTCGCGGACGGAGCGGCCGATCTCGTGGCCTTCGGACGCAACTTCGTCGAGCGTCTGCGCACGAACGCGAAGCTGGTGCCGTACGACCAGAAAACGTTCTACGTGCAGCCAGAGATGCCGCTGGAGGCGGGCTACACGGACTACCCGTTCTTGGGCGAGAAAGACAAGGGCGTTCGCTCGGTTGGATTCGTCTGGGAGTCGTAAAGGACAAGTACAGCAGAGTACCTTGCGACGCCTTACAGTCGATAATTAGGCTACAAAATAGTAATTGACGTTGAATTGCTGCACACTTGATTCATTATGTAGTCGAGCACCTTCTCAGCATTCTTGTTGGCTAGAACAACTTAGCACTTGAGATTTGTAGTGTGGAGATTCGTTGGGGTAGGATTTTCGAATCTCGACATTCAGAAGATCAGGAGTTGAGGACGAGTTCACCAGCTCTCGATATATTCGTGGCCTCCATTCATAGCGCTGTTACTGCAACGTCTCCTGTGTTTGCATTTTCTTCACGTTGATCAAAGAATCCTCAGTTTGAAACCCGCCTTCAACAGAACAAGCAGAAGTATCCTATCGACGACTGTAGCGTTCGAACTCTTTGAGATCGCATGAAGTTCGGCAAGCGTGTGCGCAGTTTAGTGTCTCCGGAGTGGGCCGCAGACTACGTGGACTACAAGGCACTCAAGCGGGAGATCAAGTTGGCTTTTGCCGACAGCAGCGATACTGATGGTGCTGACAAGCAAGTGATGTGGTTCCAGTCGCTATTGGAGTCCGAGATGCAGAAACTCAACGATACCCACGCTCGAATCCTCGACGAGTTGGTGAACCGTGAGTTGAAACCACTACAACATACTCTGGGAACACGGTGGGTACTGCCGCATGCCACTGCTCGGACGTTGTTGCTTGATGTGCTCCAGCTCTCGCACAAGGTGGACGCCTTCCGCCGCTTCGTGGTGTTAAACAGCCTTGCACTCGTCAAGATCGCCAAGAAGTTTGACAAGGCAGCTAACATTAGAGTGGTCGAGGCCGAGGTTGAAGACGACTCGGGTGAAGCTTCAACTGCGACTTCCCGGCTAAAGGCGCAAGTGCTGGAAGACCTCAAGTGCCAACCGTTCTACGATGCAGCGTCACTCGATGCTCTGTGCGATGAAACAGCAGCACTTACAGACCGTGTGATGCTGTGCGTGTTACCCGATGGTAACTTCCGCCTTGGCACGCGGGCTTTAACGTGTCCAATCTGTCTCTGTGCCGATGTCCAAGCCCCCATTACACTGTCGTGCGCGCACACTTTTTGCTGGTCGTGTTTGTCGCGGGCAGCCCAACACCGCTTCCGTTCATGCCCACTCTGTCGTCGTGCGCAGTCCGTCGATCCTCGCGACTACGAAATTGACGGTCTGGTGAAGCGCTTCAAGCGCGCCTACGAATTCGTGGAGCAGGCTCTGGACGCAGCTCCGTTAGTAGCGAGCCCTATGCGGCAGATCCTTGCGGAGGCGTTCGAGGTTGGCAATGAATTTCTACGCGAGATTGAAGACCAGTACGCAGCGCTTACTCCATTGCCGTCGGCAAGTTTTGACGAGCCACAACCCACAACAAGCGTAAGCGAAAAGCTTAAAGCAGAAGTGGAGACGAAGGTGTCTATTGCTACCGATGTGTTTGAGGAAGAGGTGGAGGAAGCAGAGGTGAAGCCGCCTGTCATTTTTGAAAAGGGAGACATCGTCGACATCCTCCATGGCGAGCAGTGGTATGCTGGGGTGGTGCTACAGTGCAACGAAGACACAGGCGCTGGTGACACTTACTCAGTGCTGTGGTGGGTCAATGACAAGTCCCAGCGGTTTGGTCAACGTACACCTCGACACCTTCTACGTGAACCTCAAGAAGGTCCTGTGCCACCCGCTTTGTACGAGTATGCAGCTGAAGCTTGGCGAACCGCAGCGAGTTGGGCACTCGAGCCATTCCGACGGCTACGATCACGGTCCGACGGAGGGGGCGTCAGCAATAGCACGATCAGTTCAAGTACCCTCACGCCGCAACAAACGCATTAGCATGAATATTGATATCGTCAAAAAATCTAAATGTAAAGTTTTATTAATTTCAAGCGCACCAGGCTTTTCCACAGCTAAGAGAAAGCTGGACGAAAGTAACTTGATACACTCAGCCATAGCCGGATACCACCTACATACGTGATTCTAGAGCTCTTTGATGCTGCACTGGGTTACCTTTAACTTGTGGCTCCAAGTCATTAACGCCACGGTAGCATCAAGTACTATGCGTATCAAATTGTTGAAGTCAAGCGTGGCGAAAGTTCACTGCCCGTTCTGGAAATGGATCGACCAGCGTGGTGCCGGCATGATGGCTGCACACACCAAATTTACGTGAGACCTTCCAGTTCAAGCATCAACCATTATTGTCTAAGACATGTGGGCCTGTTACGACGGCCGACTTACCACTCGTAAGATACGAGTTGCTCATCTTAAGGTACCAGCGATCTTCCGCTGCAGCGCAGTGCAAGTGCAACAAGTTCATTATTCAATTTCCTCTCTACAACAAACTCCCCATTCGGCCCTCCTCGACTTCTCGGAGCAATGTCTGCTTCGCTTCTTCATTCATTACGTGTCATCGCCACGGTTCTACTGCTGACGACGACAACCGAATCCACTACAGAGGCTAAAACGCCCAGCCTACAAAGTGGCAAGATCACCTCCACGAGCATCAACGACAATTCGGGGTCGCAAGAGCCGACTGGATCTGTGGGCAGCGGCAGCTACGGCAGTAGCGTCGGCGATGGAGAAGTTGGGGTCAAGCACGTCCTGCACTTCTCCGACGTTCACCTCAACATTTCCGAGTCTCTGGACGACAATGAATCCGCAGAGATTCCAATCCAGTACGGTTACGACGCCCCTATCAGCCTGCTGACTTCAGCGCTAGAGTACGCCCAGCAGGTGCTGCCGGACCCGGACTTCTTCCTCTATACGGGTGACCACGCAGTCCATGGCGATCCAACGGATGAGTACCTCGCTGAGGCGGTGAAGGTCAATGTGGCGACTATGGCCCAGTACTTCTCTGGTTCTGGCAGTGAGACGCTCAATGCCACGGCCATCCTGGGAGACACTGACACGAAGGGTACGTTGCTAGTTTCTACCTGTCACTCGCGTCGTAATGATGTTGCTAACCCCGCAGTTGTTGTCTTGGTGCAGACTACACGATGAACATCACTGATCCTGCCACCGAGGAGAACCCGACGATCGAAGTTGTGTCTCCGACGTGGAGTGATTCGCTCAATGCATCCAATCTCAAAGACCTCAACACCCGCGGCTACCTATCGTACAAGCTTGCCGAGAAGCTCGTCTTGCTAACACTCAACACAGTGCCCTACTCGGTGAGTTTTCGCTCTGCTCTTAACCACGTCTCGTTTTCAAGGATAACTAACCTTCTTGACTGTGCAGCCGAAGCACACGCCAGACACATCGAATGAGACTGATCCGTTCGCCCAGTTTGCTTGGTTGAACGCCACACTTGCGGGACTGCGCAATGGCGGCAAGTTCGCGTACATCACCGGCCACATTCCACCGATCATCGACGCCCAGGACGGCTCCCCAATGTGGGAGACATCGTACATCGCCACGTACAAGGAGATCGTGACACAGTACGCGGATGTTATCAAGGCTCAGATTTTCGGCCACATGCACAGCGTTGAATTCCGCCTGCCTCTTACTGCCGACATGGAGTCGCAGGGACCGGACGACGTGATTGCGGCCGACAGCACCGACGATAGCTCGCAGCTTGTACCTCTGTTCATGTCGGCAGCCATCTCGCCGATCTTCTACAACAACCCGGCGTTCATGATGTGGGACTTTGACACGACCACGTTCGATCTGCTCGATTTCGCCGTCTACGGCACCAACATCTCCAGCGACAACGGTACGGACCTCAACTGGCAGCCGCTCTTCAAAGCTAGCACGGCCTACAACGTGAGCTCGTTGTCGTGGTCGGAGTTGAACAACTTCATCGTCAACTCTGCGAGAGACTCGGCGTTGGTGGAGCAGTACTACTACAACTCCCAGGCCCGTTCGTACCTGCAGGCGGCGTGCGAAGACACCGTGTGTCTCACGTGGTACCTCTGCTCGATGATGTGGTGGTCGACGCCCGAAGACTACACTGCGTGCCTCGCTGCCGGCTCTCGTCTCGAGTCGTCGAACTCGGCTGCAACGGCGTCTCCGCTGCTAAAGCCACTCGCTTTCGCGACGATCGCCGTCCTGACTATCTGGCTCTGATTCCAGCCACCACCACACCACGTAGACAGCAATCTACTATCCAAAAAATGACAAAGTTCCCATTATCAGATACTTAAAAGAATCTAGTACTGGAACGTTCAAGTTCCAGTACTTTTTAAAAAAGTGCTTCAACTACGCGCATGATATTTACATGTTGCATCCGTCATTGATGGTTTTTTAGCGACTCGCGCATTATTATTGAGCCGATAGCTTGACCGGTCTCTCATTCGAGCAAGTTTGTCAATGCCGCGCAGGCCAAGCCGTGCGTACGGCCTCCACCACGGCCTGACAGACGTTGATGTGCTGATGTGCTGGGCCTTCTAGCTCGTGTCCGTGCCTCCTTCAGCAGGATACTCTGCAGTTGCTCCTGTCACGAGACATGGATAGAGCGGTTAGAACTGGGTGGAAAGAGAAGAAGGAAACTGTAAGAAAGGTTGCTCTTGTAAAAATATTAAAGTGTCCGGCGTACCTACCTACCCAATCTACAGGAGAACTGTAAGGATGAAGGAGCTATAGCAAAATGCTTCCTGTTAATAGGACGAAAATTCCGCAAACTGGGCATCGACCGTAACTTTCAACCGCTTGATTTCAAGAAAATAATTAGCCAGTTCGTCGGCGTCATGGAAACGCTTCTTCCTCTTCGCGATCTCCTCAGCGACTTCATCAACCACTTTCGGGTCGCCTTCCAATACTGTTTTGAGAGCGGTTTTGGACGCCCAGTTGACTGGGATGATAGGCAAACACGCTGGATGATACGCCAGTGTTCCATGGAATTTCTCAGTCTTGTCTCGACTCATGAGGACTCAATTAGAAGGCACGTCTAACCGCGCAAGATTTGACTTGGCAACGTAATTCATGACCACTCGCACCAAACGCGCACCACGATCCTTTAGAAACGTTGGCAAAGTAGTCATCTTGCTAAGATATGTGTCAGCGTGGCTTGGCTGAAATTTACCAAAGTGTTGTTTCCTCTGATCGACAAAAACAACCAGTTTTCCAGGCGTTGTAGCATCTTCAAGAGCAAAAAAAACTGTCGACGCCAGCTCCGCCATCACCATTCACCACAATGCAGCCACTTGACGTCCAGTCGATTGAGTACATTTCGTTCCCTTTTTCTGAAATGAGTCGGGGAGTTGAAGCACCAAACGTGTTCGCGCTTCAGAAAACTCTCGAAGGAACAAGTTTTACCGAAATGTCATCCATTTCTCTGTTCATCAGTGCACTAGGCAGCAATTTTTCCAGCGTGACCGTTGTGTGCCCAAGCACCCGCAATGCATTGATTCTCACTGCATAGAAGCAAGCACCAAACACCTCCCCCGACTGCCACGCTTGAACATCGAGCATTGGATCGTCTACATATTTTTTCAGGTCATTCAGAGATTTCGCAAACTCCTTTTCTACTACGGTTGCTTTCTCATCATGGAGCGATCCAACACTCTGCAACAACGCATAAGGAATTTGGACATCCAATCCACCAGATACGCATGGTGTCAGCAAGCATAGAGAAGAATCTCGGAGTTTTAACCACTTGACGTCCCCATCGAACGTGTCACTTGGAGAAGCCGGTTGGCCAGCTATAGCAGAGGCCGCCAAACGGATGCATTGTGCGGTACTTAGCATGCTCAAGTACTTGCCAACGTATTTTGTCCAGATATTCCTGAAGCAATCTCTGATAGTGTCAAAACTCACGGTCTCGCCTTCACCACGAGCATTTTTCACCAACGCCAAATAGTCGACAACCCACCTCGGAACACCACCAAGAGTGAATAAATCACGGCAAATTTGGGCACACTCCAGCAACCCAGCATACCTGGTATTGGCCCCCACAATCCTGCCATTGTCAACAGGGGCATCGGAAGCCGCTCAGTCATGACACATGCTGAATTGGCACTCGATTCAATCACGCCACAATCTGTCCCAGCAACATGGGTAGCACAACCAGACGAGAGGTGGGAGGCAACAATGATGATTGCGGTGACTGTGCGCACAGCACGTTTCCTATGGCTTCCACGAGCTCATGCAGAAGTGATGTCTCGGAATCTTTCCGTTGAGCATGGACCTTTTCAATTGCTTGATATCCATCAATGCCAAGAAAGAGGTACAATACTTCTTTATCTGGCAGTTTTTGACGCAGCTTGAGCTCGATAGCTTCGACGGCACGCGCAAGCGTCAACTGATCTCCATTGACCGGCAATCACGACTCGACCCACCCTTGAAATGGTTGCGAGCAATTCTTATAAAGAAAAAATCGGTACAACAATCGCCACGAAAACGACGCTTGAATCAGCATTAGCTTCTCGACTGGGTGGGGGCTAAATCCGTTGAAGTCACACTGATAACGCGCTGGTGGTCCAACTTCATCTTTTCTCGCAGAATTGTGCCGCCTTCTTCCAACATACGTGTTTTCCCTAGACCAGAGATGCCAGAGCAAACAGGAATTGCGTTCTTGATGCGATTAAGTGCGCCCCTCTTCGCCATCTCGATGATGTCCGTGAAGCACTCTGCTGCCTTATCCATCGCTTCTTCCCGCCCAACCAAACGGAATTCTAAACTTCCATCATCCAAAATGCGAGGGCTCGAAAGAATATCATCCCTGTTGATCATTTCACCTTCCAAGAAAGCGAGGAGACCATCACACGAACTACCGGTAAAATCCACTTCAGGGCCAGCTAGTCTAATCGAAGCAGACCCACCCGTGGCTTGTGGGGCCTGATCCGGGACCTTCACCAGCACGTTCACAGGGCCGTCCCCTGCTGCGTCTGCTGCTTTGTCCACGTCGTCCACTTCCGCGTTAGTCAATCCAACTAGCCGTAGCTCTGCTCGCGCAGCATCCAGAGGCTTCAGGCCGCTGGTGTCGCTCACCCCTCTTCTGACCTCGTTTTCCGTCAGCCACGTGCCGTTCTTCTTCGCCAGGAAGAGCTGCAGTCCATCCACAGGAAATTGAAACATCTTATCGGCCTTGATCACCTTCTTCAAGTGGCCCACCGATTTACCTGCGTCGATGTCCACAAGGAACGTGCTTCCTGCCGCACCAACCATTGCACAGAAGAGCTTCACCATTTTTCCTCGAGGCGGCAGATTCTGGAATGAGAGAGAAGAAAGGAGAGGATTTCGTGAGAAGTCGATAGGCACACTGAAATATGCTACTGGTATTGACTTTTGCTGGCGTATAGTGACTCCGACTACATGAAACGTTCTCCACCACTCGCGAAGGTTCACTTTGAGGGTCATTCTCTTATAAGCTTAATATTAATGACTTACAAGGAGATCGTGACGCAGTACGCGGATGTCATCAAGGCTCAGATTTTCGGCCACATGCACAGCGTTGAATTCCGCCTGCCCCTACTGCCGACATGGAGTCGCAGGGACCGGACGACGTGATTGCGGCCGACAGCACCGACGATAGCTCGCAGCTTGTACCTCTGTTCATGTCGGCAGCCATCTCGCCGATCTTCTACAACAACCCGGCGTTCATGATGTGGGACTTTGACACGACCACGTTCGATCTGCTCGATTTCGCCGTCTACGGCACCAACATCTCCAGCGACAACGGTACGGACCTCAACTGGCAGCCGCTCTTCAAAGCTAGCACGGCCTACAACGTGAGCTCGTTGTCGTGGTCGGAGTTGAACAACTTCATCGTCAACTCTGCGAGAGACTCGGCGTTGGTGGAGCAGTACTACTACAACTCCCAGGCCCGTTCGTACCTGCAGGCGGCGTGCGAAGACACCGTGTGTCTCACGCGGTACCTCTGCTCGATGATGTGGTGGTCGACGCCCGAAGACTACACTGCGTGCCTCGCTGCCGGCTCTCGTCTCGAGTCGTCGAACTCGACTGCAACGGCGTCTCCGCTGCTAAAGCCACTCGCCTTCGCGACGATCGCCGTCCTGACTATCTGGCTCTGATTCCAGCCACCACCACACCACGTAGACAGCAATCTACTATCCAAAAAATGACATTACTAGCTGATACTTCACTTTAATCAACATCCATCGTTGCCAATGATGTAGCCATAATCCACATGACGTCTACAGCACCTGCACTTTTATGCTCCTTATTTGCATCCAATCGCATCTCCCCACTTTTCCTATTTCAACCAATCAATCCTCTCTTCTCCTCAGACGGAAAGAATCAGCTCCTACCTCATCAGTCGAGAACAAGATCAATTATTGAGTAGCCATGAGCGCGTTGCTAGCTTCGCCCCCTTCGACACCGTCGCCCCCGCCGGCCCCCGTGGCACTCGAGCCCACGAAGGAGCTGCCCAAGGCCCGCCAGATCGTCAGCATCAACGAGGAAGGCACGAACTTCACGCTGGACGAGGAGGCGCTGCGTCGGATCTTCCACCAGGTCCCGGAGGACATGAAAGTAGCCATTTTCTCGGTTGTGGGCGCCTTCCGCACAGGCAAAAGCTTCGTCTTGGACCTGTTCCTCCGCTACCTGCGACACGCGAGCCACGGCCGCATGCTCAAGCCCGACGGTGCGCAGGACGAGAGCACGGAGGTGTGGAAGGCCTGGGTCATGGAAGGCGTGACCGGCAGCGGGGAAGGGAAGCTCGAGGGCAACTCGAACGTGGAGCAGACGCACGGGGAGAAGGGGTTCTCATGGAGAGCGGGTCGCAAGCGCAACACGACGGGCATCTGGATGTGGGAGACGCCCTTCGTCCGCAAGAGCCAGACTGGCGAAGACATCGCCGTGTTCCTCATTGATACGCAGGGTATGTTCGACTCGGAGACGTCGCAGATGCTCACGGCCAGCATCTTCGGTCTCAGCACGCTGCTGAGCTCGTACCAGATCTACAATGTGGACAAGAGAGTGCAGGAGGACAATCTGCAACACCTCGCACTGTTTACGGAATACGGACGGTGGGTGAGGTGGAAACTGGGGCCGGTTATGGATTTTTATTGATTTTATATGTATTTGTTGTTGTTGTTGAGTAGGATGGCGCTGTTTGGAGACACCAAGTCATCGTCGTCATTGACTGACAAGCAGCAGATGCTGCAGCGTGCGGCATCGACGGCTTCGACTTCAGCTTCGACTTCGGCGTCTGGACGAAGTTTGGAGAATACTTCGTCTTCGGTGAGTGAGAAGGGCGACGAGGAGAAGAAGGAGGAGAACGATGACAAGGAGGAGGATGGCGAGGACGACGTGCTTAAGCGCCCGCGACCGTTCCAGCGCCTCGACTTCTTGGTGCGGGACTGGCAGGACTTTTCGCGGAACCAGACGATGGCTGAAAAGCGCGAGGACATGAAGCAGTATATGGTGGAGCTGCTGTCGTCCCGCAAGCAGAAGGATCTGGCAGACACGCGCGAACAGATCAGCTCGTGTTTCGAGAAGGTGGCGTGCTTCTTGCTGCCCCACCCCGGTCACGCTGTTACGGAGCGGGAGTACGATGGGTCAGTGGAGGCTATTGACAACCGTTTCCTGGAGCTACTGACGGCTTATTTGGATGACCTCTTCGCCCCGGCGAACCTGTTCCCGAAGAAGATTCACGGTGTCACAGTGACCTCACGTGAGCTGTTCACGTACATCAAGACGTATGCGGGACTCTTCCGCGAGGCGTCTATTTTCCCGGAGGCCAAGACGCTGCTGGAGGCTACGGCTGAGGCGAACAATGTGAATCAGCGTGACAAGGCTCTGATCAAGTACAAACGTGAGATGGAGAAGATCGCGGGTTCGAAGTGCCAATATGTCCCTGTGCAAGAGCTGGAAAGGCACCACAAGGCGTGTTTGGAGGGTGCCATGGAAGTGTTCGACGACGGCGCACGCATGGGTCGCCGCAGCGAGATTATGCGCTATCGTCATGACGTCGCGAACCAAATTGAGAAGGAACGTCACCGTTTCCTGGAGATCAACGCCGAGCGCGACCCGTACAAGAACCTGGAGTTCTACCTGATCCCCGGTTGTCTAGCGCTGTCGCTGCTCGTGTTCCGCATCTCGCAAGACCTGCTGTGCTACGAGCACATTGGCTACGATATCCCGCTCTACGACTGCAAGTACGTTGCCCTGTTGTTTTGTGAAATGGAGCTGCTCCAATCTCAACGCTTATTGCTTTTCGGTGGGGTGACTCGGACTCTCACTTCCTACGTTATCTGTTACTAATGTGCAGGCAAGTGAGCCACACGCTGTCGCACCTGTATTGGGCACTGATCGTGTTCATGCTGCTGATCATGATGTCCACTGGACAAGTGATGTTCAAGCGCGTGAAGACTGTGATTTCCATTGTCAAGACTGCCATCGACGCCTCCAAGGATGACAGCAAGGAGAAGAAGGACTAGGCTGTAAAAAATTGCCGCTGAAAGCACCGCAGCAACAAGAGAGCGATGGTTGCTGGCGTGTATTCTGGTGCGAGGTGCTGGTTGCTGTATCTCGCGTGCGTTGTGTTCATAGATTTACTGCCTATTACTGTTGTTGTTGGCGTTATTGATCTGTAATGTGAACTGCCAGTGACTGTGTCTTGTGCTGGCAAGTTGGAGGCAGTGTAGTGTTCGTCCAGCGAAAATGTCGACGTAGTATTCTTCGTGGACAGACACTTCAACATTATGGTAGAGCGGCACGCATCATGGAAATTGTAAGTCTGATCGCCGATCGGTGATCAGGTCGGATAATAATCCGACTCGGATTGACCAATTTCGGATTTCCTTATCTGGCCCTGCGCATTTGCGTGAATGCTACATGTATTATTAATATATTAATACTAGTATTAATACTTGTATGTGCGACTCCACAGCTCTGCAACCCGACGCTACGAATGTAGTACAGTACACCTGGATGAACTCCGAATCGGAGTACATGTATTGGAGTCTGACCCCCGGGGCAAGTTGCCCCACAGCTGAGATTACTGTACCGAAGTTCGCCAACAATGTTGTCGCGCGAAAACGTGCATTACAGTATTTTACCTCAATAGCTAGTTTTCAATTTATACAATTTCTTAAGTTAATTCGAAATTGCAGTCAAGTTTGTACTAGTAAACGAATTCAAGGAATTTGATGCTACAGGTTATAAAGGTTGATGACCTCTCTTTTGAGGTCAAATACTGAATAGCTACACTGTAACAAATTTCATGAGCAGCTCCATGGCATTTGGGAGGACCAACCCAGCTCACCAAAACGTCAGATGTTTTTCCGGCACTGCCAATTGTTGCTTCCCGACGGCGTCGTTCAGATGGGGAAGTCTCCATTTGCACCGGCTACGACGGTGCTCCATGCGTTTGTATGACTTGACTCGCTTTGGCGTCCCATGGAAGGGCCTTTTCCTATCCTCGGCTTATCCTCAGCTTTGCCACTGCTCGGACTGTCCCCGCGTCGAACCAGCAAAACTGCGTGAATTCTTAGCTAACACTTCATTCTGCAATTGGCTCAAGACCGACCGACAGCAGCACACAGAGCCCAACAGCTTTGTCCGTACAGCACAACAGTAACAGCAAAAAAGCACAATGGTTAACATCCGCAACGCTTTCGTCTTTGCCAGCGTGGTCCTCGTGGCGGCTGTGAGCGCATCCGAGGAAGACGCGTCGCACCGCACTCTGCAGGCTGTCAACTTCCGCCAGGAGCTGCTGGACGCGATCAACGCGGCCCGAAAGACAGAAGGTCTGGAAGCGCTTTGCCTCAACGAGATGCTCATGGACGCAGCGCAGAATCAGGCGAACGACATGGCGGAAAACAACTTCATCAAGAGCACGGGCTCGGACGGGTCCACGCCCAAGCAACGTGCTGCGGTGGAGGGCTTCAAGGCCGAAACGGTGACGGAAATCGTGGGTGCCGGGTACAGGAGTGCGTCGAGTATTGTCACCGCGTGGGTCAAGGCTGCGAGCGCCAAGAGCACGCTGCTCAGCAAACACAACGTTATGGGCCCCGGCTACACTTTCGACAAGACCAGGAAGTACGTGCACTACTGGGCAGTGGACTTTTCGGACGGCGAATGCGGCAACGGTACCGCTACGGCTGGTGCCAATGGTTCGGCCACCGGCAGCGGCAGCGGCAGCGTCGAACTCCCCGCGAGCAGCTCGGAATCAAGCGGCAGCGGAGCTGAAACTCCGGCGAGCGGATCTGGTGAACCCCCTGCTGCTACCCCTGCTCCTGCTGGTAGTGGCGCCGAGACCCCGGCGAGTGGATCTGGTGAACCCCCTGCTGCTACCCCTGCTCCTGCTAGTAGTGGCGCCGAGACCCCGGCGAGTGGATCTGGTGAACCCCCTGCTGCCACCCCTGCTCCTGCTGGTAGTGGCGCCGAGACTCCGGCGAGCGGATCTGGTGAAGCTCCTGCAACTGACACTCCTAACCAGTAAGCACGAAACAAGCATTTACCGAGATATGACGTGTGGTTAGCTCTGTGTGTATATAGGTCGTAAAAATTCATAATGCTAGATGCCTTCAATCCGTTTCATTTGACATCCAAGTGATTAAAAACCACCTTGGCGGCACGGTGACCGCCGTCGGCACCGTCCCTACGGATTGATGCAATTCGGTTGACTATCACGGGATTGCGTGTGTCACGCCGGCGTGGCTACAAAGTTTCTCCATGTCAAATCACTCGGAAGGACTCGAAACGAAAACGTGCACATTCAAATTAGGGGATGCCGATGCTGCGACGAATACCATATTCTCCATCGTTGCTTTACTCTGGCACGGTGGAGTGAGCTTCAAGCCCTGAAACCGCAACTTGACGGCTTTTTGTCGGGGTTTTCGCGGGTGTACCTAAGGATTCTGTAAAGCTATACTTCGCGTCATCTTCAAGCTTCATTTCTGCAATGCTGTCAAACACCCACTGATCATTTGCACAGGACATATGTGAGAAATTTCCAACAACCCAACTAAGTTTCACTGTAAGAAAACGTACCTTCGAGGTGACAACTCGAATTCCTGTCCGCTGAGCTCGTCGGAACAGCGAGGCATCGCCACAAATGCAAATGTCTGCCACTGAAATCTGGTTGCAAATCTGCAGTATAAAGAGCAATGACAATGATCAGCATGTGTGCATGCACATCTTCAACACAGCAATCACTTACCTCTCCGCCTGCAACTTGAATGAGGGACTGAAGGACTTCTCGAGACGGCTCAACATTGGAGCCGACGAAAAACTTCATGCCCTTGAATATCTGCCGAGAGTCTGGATGCTCACGCGCGTATTTGTTTGCGAACATCGTTAGCTCGAAGTCATCTTCCGGTAACCACCGCTCTTGTTCTAGGGATGAAAATGCCCAGTCTTCCGAAACAATCCAAGCCCCACGAGCAATTGCAAAGAGCACTTTAATGGTGCGTCTTGAGTCTTTGCCCACAATAAGGTGTGTTACTCCAGCCGAGTAGTCCACACTCTTCACCACGCGCGCTTTCCGATGCGCAGAGTCATTTGCCATGTTAGCATCGATAGCGTGAATCGCGCACTGCAGCACTCCACGCGTCTCTGCGCTTACCCCAGTAATACCAATTACGTTGCGCGGGGTCTTGTGTGGAGTCTTTCTGCTCGTTGTACTGGAGAAGTTCATAGCCATAGGAATGGGAGTGGAGTTTACATCCCGATGTTTTCTCAGGAACCCCGACACAGAGCCCGGAGTAGCCATATGCTTGTCCACGGTGCTTTCCTTGTTGATATCCCGTCGCGCTTTCTTCACGACTGGGGTCGTCAAGGTGCTACTGGAAACAGGTGGACGAGCACGCTTTTTGGCTGCACTCTGGGTGAGCTTCATGGCACTTGATGTGGCCGTCGCCGTTGGAAGCTTTCGTTGCGTTTTTTTCACTGGAAGCTTTTTCACTGCCACATCAGTCGAGACTGAAGCACTGGCCAGAGAGGACCGCATTGTCTGCTTCGAAACCGAGCTTCGGGTCGCAGGACTTTGGGTTCTGGATCTGGCGGGGCTGGGAGTTTTACTTTTCGTTGCTGACCGCGTAGCTCTGAATGCTGCTGGGCTCGGCGTACGGACCTTCGCAGCTGAGCTTGCTGTCGGTCGAGTCAGTGATCGTGGGGTCCGTTCAAGCACGGATGGGCTGCTGGTAGGCGTTTTCATTCTGTTCGCGGAGCTTGGGGTTCTTGTTTTCTTCTTAGGAGTCGGAGTCTTTGTTTCGGGTGTTGTTGGAGTTGCTGCGATTACAGGCGGTGTGGCAGGTGTCTTGGGTGAGTCTGCCACAGTGCTTGCGGCAGTTGCAGGTGATGCAGCATCAATACTGTCAGCGCTTGGAGATTTAGCTGAGCCCCTTGATGCTTGGCAGTCCGTGCAATACCTGTGCGTTCGAGGATTTGAGCAACCGCATGCCACACACGACCAGATACCAGTTTTTAGCGTCAGTCCACCGCCATACGAAAGTGAATTTCTGTTGCGGCGCCGCAGTTCCCGTGCTGTCGGTTCCTTCTTATTGCTGTTGTCGTCAGGAGTGCCAATATTAAATTCCCCACTGCTGGTGGTGGGAGTGGTGCTCGAACCTGACAAGACGACGGGAGATGTCTGGTCCTTCTTAAACGGACCAGGTGAAGGCTGGCTTGCCTGGCTATCCTGAATCACAATCACGTCGTAGCTCCTGTTCTTGACCTCGTCCTCCTTCTCATTCTCTGACTCACTCTCCGCTACAATCCCACTAGCCTGTGACGCCGTAACTTCATCCTCATCCTGTTTTGTAGGTGGACCATTCAGTGTCTTTCTCCGCTTCGCCGACGAGCTCACACTCTTCGATCGAATAGGCTGCTTCGGTGTACTTAACTCTGCTACTGCAGGGGCCGGCTCGGACGTGCCCAGCATTTTCAAAATGGCATCTGACGTCATCGGCTCCATCGACAAAGCTCGTCGCTTCCTCCTCCCTCCATTGAGCGCCTTATTAATCTTAAAAGTCGACGGCAGTGGCGTCGATGGCGCCACCACGTTGACAACAGCAGAGTCAGCTCCTGTCACTGTGTTCTTCGTCTCCGCGACCTGTTTCTCTGTCTTCGCGTTGGACGCCTCGGCTCCCACCGACTGTCGTCTCTTGAGCTTGGGTTTGGCTTTAGTCGCCACGCTGTCCACTGCATTCTGCTGACTCACAGGGAAGAACGGGCGCTCGTCCATCCTCTTCTTGCTCACGTAGCAGGCGTTGACCCACAACTGCGACACGATCTTGAGCTCGTATCTCGTGGCAGCCGCAGCCATGGAGCCGCCTCCCGCCTGCCACTTGGCGATCTTGGTCTTCCACACGGGCGTGAAGTGGCTCAGCACCATGTGCGTGAGCTTGGGCGTGAATCTCTTGACGGTGGACGCCCCCAACTCCCGCAACTTCCTGGCCACGACGTCGCTGCAGTCGATCTGCGCCTCTGCTCCCACGCGGACATCCACCATCGCCACGACGCCCTTCAATGGACCGGCGTTGCGTGATCGGCGGCGCTGAGGAGCGGCGGTGGAGGCTGTGGAGGTGGTAGTGGACGAGGTGGAGGCGACGCGTCCCGCGGCGCCTCTAGTGGATGTGCGCGTCGACTTACGCGTGGTGCGCGGCGCCGCTGATAACGATACGGATACGGCTGCCACCATGAGAACCAGGGGGTTAGCACAACACAGGAGCTAGAGAGAGAGAAGCCCCGAGGAGCTGACGAGAATGCTGCCCCCTAGCGATTTTCAAATGCGCAATGCGCGCGGAATGGGAGGCAGAAAAGAGTACTTAGAAGTGTCGAGTAAGTACGACTACAGAGTGATGGTTAGTTGATGTGGTGGACATAGCTTGGCGCCATTTTGATTTATTCGCTTCAAGTTGGCGGCATTGATGCTCTTGGGTCAAAAACAATTCTGTGTTTTGCCATACCATGGTTACCTCAGCTTCTCGCAAGGCCGTGATCTGCTAAATCTTGGTTACTTCGCTTTTGTTTCTGCCTCCTTCACCTTGTGCGCGAACTGGGTTTAGATACTGAAGAGTTGTTGCTTATAGGCGAAGTCTTGGTCGTTCTACTGCCACGAGTTTGGACCTGGTCGTGCAGATACTTGAGATTCCCCAGCGTGTTCATTTGGAGCGACATACCACTGCGGGCGCCCGTAGATGCTGGGACGCATGGCAAATTCGAGAGTGACAGGCAGCTGAGCAAATGCACACGCTTCTGAGTGAACACTACTGAGAAATACCCTGAGTAAAGTTGGCGTGGATTCGTCAGCGTAACAATGACGAAATCACTGCCTGATACTTAGTACTCAGGAAGTACATGAGCCTGAGAAACTTGTACGTATACATGGGTCGATATGGACTGGACGCTTGCGTGTTCCGCTAAATGGCCAACTAACGCAAAGATCACAGTGTTGTCAATTACTCACGTGAATTTCTTGTAATATTAACCTTTTTCCCTTTTCTTTTGATTTAAGAACACGGCCCCTAAAACTTCTAGGTAATTTGCGCAGACGTTTCGGGTTGATCTGATGCATCGATGTTCAAGTTTTTTAAAAGCGTTCCGGGGGCTTCTAACGTACAGACGTAGTAGCCCCCGACACG
>LGSN01000124.1:0-64668 GCA_001314375.1 Phytophthora podocarpi | reverse complement strand
GTGCAGTGCACTCACGCGCAAAGTGACCGATGCGTCCGCAACGGAAGCATCGTACGTCAGCTCCGCTGCCCGACACCGAGAGGAGACCCGTTCAGCCCCAGGTCCAGCCGAAGCCCGTGTGGCCCCAGGTGCAGCTGAGGCCCGCGTAGCTCGACAACAAGCAGTGGCGGCCCGCGCAGCCCCACGACGTGTGGGCGAGTCGCGAGTGGCTGTAGCTCGCCAGCAAAGGTTGCTGAAGAGGAGGCGCACTGTTCCTGAAGCAGCGCCTGCTGCATAAAATCTACAAACAAGAAGGGACTTTGAGCTGGTGATCATGTTCGGTAAGCCTGAATTGCCTCGATTCTGGAATGAAGGCTATGTTGTTGGCGATATTGGTTTGGATAGCGATCTCTGCAACAATGCACTTGCTGAGGTCGGTTGTTTGACCTTCCATCCTATATTTCGCGAGGTTTACTCGAAGACGCTCGACAAGTATCGAGCCCAAGCAGACATATTGGAGCTGGGAGATGCCTTGAAGGCGATACAAGATCCCATCGACAGGATGATTGTGGTCGTGGTGCCAAAGTGGAATATAGCCGAAGATTCTTGGCACGCACTCAAGTCGATGGCGGGGGGTGCGACTAAGCAGTGCACAAAGACTTTCCTACGTTTGAGACGGTCCGCGCTCGCCTTAAGAAGAGTTTGGTTCCGGCGTCGGTCATTATGGTGCTAATGGACGACACGCTGCTACATGTCTACCCTGGTTGTTTTGGGGCTACAGTCGAAAGATCCAAGAGGCAGACGCTACAGCTCAAGCAAGGCGAAGTGATCATTTTCCGTGGCGATCTCGTACACGCCGGGGCCAAGTACGCTGACACTAATATCCGTTTGCACTGCTACATCCAAGTGAAGTGCATTCGCCAGAAGTCAAACTCGCCAGAAGTCAAACTCGACAGAAGCTGTGGTGTACAACACATACATGTGCAACAAAAGCAACGGGCTGCTGTATTCGCGGCGTGAATTGGCAGATCATTGTCGGGGGTGCGATGTGGACTCTCCGTACAAGTGTCCTCTCTGCCCTAAATCGTACGATATCCCAAACTCGTTGCACCAGCATAGTCCGCGCCTTCATCCTAGGGAGCGTAAAATGCTGCGGGAAACACGTGTGCAAAGAGTAATGGACGGCGAAAATGAGGGGGACAAGGAGGACAGCAACGAAGAGAGTAGCACAGAGAGCAGCGAAGAGAGCGATGACGACGGCGAGGAAGAGAGCGGCGACGACAGTGAAGTAGCGAGCGAGATGGAGAGTGATTACGAGGAGTACATGCACAATTAGGGTTGTCGTAAATGTAGGCAAATGTCGACGTTCACAAACATTATGACAATGCAAGCTACAAAACGTTTCCAAATGACGACAATTTTTTTGACATGACAATTTTTTTCCACGTGACATGACAGACATCTTCGTGCATCATGACCGGTACGTTTCTGATAAACATGAACATTGGCGTTATATATCTGGGCAAAGTATGAACTGCACATCGAGTGCTCTAGAAGCCAGCGGCGGAGTACTTCTGTCAGCGGCAATGGTGCTGCTGAAGCTTGCTCGCTGGGCCTTGGGTTCTTGTTACTTTTGGAGCCGGACTTTGCTTTGCAAACATTACGATTGAACAGCTTCTCGAACTTGTCATCGACACCTGGTCGTCCGAGTTTCCTGGCTTTCCGAGCGACAAGTATATGGCAGCACGTCTTAACTTCAAGTAGTACTTACACCAGCAGACACACTTGATCACGTCTACGACCCAGCCGTTCTCAGGCATATCAGCCAAATGCGCATAACGCAGCGACCACGAGACAACGTTCTGATATCGTTGCGCCGCACGGGCACGCTGTTCGCGGACGAGAAGAGCAGTGCCTAGGATTTCGCTGTCTTGTTCTCCTTCCTCATCGTCTGCCGAAGCGAAAAATGGAGTGTCTACAGTTTCACATAGTTCTTCCAGCTCTTGGGCATATATACACGCCGGCTTCTGGAGCTGCTTCACCCGGCACAAAGCTTGGTTGTCGGTGGTGAAGGCTCCTACTCGTCTGGTCGAAATCAGCGCGGACGCTGCTTTTGCTGTAACACGGTTGGGTACCATGACTTGATTCTCTGGTGTGGGCTTGTATATGGTCGCATCCTGAATTACCACCTGCGTCACCGCAATGAGCTGCTGCATATGATACCGCCGCCGGTCAGTGTACTTCTTCAGAATCGCGTTAAAAGTTTCACACGGGTTGTTTGTGGTAGCGTAACCTGACGGTGTGTGAAATATTTGCCATCGCCAAAATCGGCTTTCAAGCCACTGCTTCGAGAAGTAAGAGACAAACGACTCCAACTGGGGGATAGCTCGCCATTCGGTCAACACTGTATCCTTCAGAGTGTAATAGGAGCTCATGTTCTCGGTGTAATGAAGCCGAGCGATTCCATCCATGACAGCTCTCTGATGCTCTGGCGACAGGTGTCGCGTCCGCTTACGAACATTGTAGAGCACGTGAAAGAAGCACATCAAGTAGGTAGCAGAGGCAAACTCCGTAACCTGCTGAAATCCGTTCACTTGAGCGTCTTCTGCGTCTCCCATCACTGCATCGATAGGTAAAACAGCTGAAGGACATACGCGTTTCACTACACGAATGAGCGCGCACAGGCACATTACTCTTGAGCTGTTCGCCGACTCACCACAAGTATAGCTGCTAGCTGGTACGTCCTTGCCGCATCTGAAAATCCACATGTGAGGATTGGATACCCGAGGTCGCTCAACTTAAAAGTAGCATCAGCATGAAGCAGAGTGAATCGACTGTCCGAGGAAAACTCGATACATGCCTCGAGAAGTGACCGGTTCGTTATTCCAATGCAGTAAGAGTCGGCATCCGTCCCTTTTCCAACATAAGGATATCCATCCGCGTCATCATGGTGCCCGAAAATGAATGCCTGATTCATGTCCCCTGTAGGATTGTAGGAATGTTGTTGCACAAGCCGCCGGACCGCTTGAACCGAGTTTTGTGCCTTGAAGTCGACGCAAATACTTCGCGCAATTGCTTACTTGCTGAATTGTTGGATATCCTCTTGGAGGCCCAATGATATCTGACGATCGGCGCAGGTGGCTAAATATGAGCTGGGGTGGAATCGCGCATTCATCTTGTTGTAAACTGAATTTCTTCATCTCGGCTGTTATTACCGCTTTGTGGGGTCCTTGGCAGTCTACTGCTAGGTCCCGAACGTGATCCACTCGGTTGTGAAAAATCTGCCATTGATCCGTTGCTTCCCACACCCACACCTTCCAAATATACTTACACGAATTGTACACCTTACAGGTCTTGCTTGTGCATTTTAGACGTCGCTCCACCATTTGGTGCTCCCTCCACTCGCAAATCTTGCGTCGTCGAGCTGGAGCAGTATGCCTTACGCGGTTGCAACAAAATTCAATGTCTTGAAACTCCACCAGCGCTTGTTCAGAATCCACCGTGTTAATAAGATCCCAACTGTACATGATGCGCGGCATTGTCGTATCGCGAAGTAATTTCCACATCGCGCGCCTTCTACTGCACTGTTACCGCTCCGCAACTTGCCACGTGCCCTCCACCAGTCTCCTCTCCGCAGACTGTAACCTCTCCGCAGCCTATCACGTGCTTTTTATCCGAGTGTTGGGCTTCTAGTGAATGAATGGTCCTACATTACACTAATCTAGGCGCCAGCTTTCGTGTGAACCACCCTATGTCAGTGAGGCTTCTGTGCTTTTCTCGCTGTGATCTGTGCATTTACACCGTGTGACCCGTTTATCTGTGCCGTTCTCTAATCGTCTGTTCGGTTTGCTTGACTTGCTGTGTCATTCATCTGCCTTGTCTGTGCGATTCTACCGGTCTCCCATCGGATAGATACCTTCGGGCGACATGTATGGAAATAGACGTACGTGATTGGCCGGCCAGAAAAATAGATTACTTCTCTGTCGTGTAATATATCCCTGAATGTTGCCCGGGGAGCCAGGGGCAACTTGCCCCTGGCCGACACGGGAAACATTCACGTAATATATATCATCATAGAAAGGGAATAGAATTTTGGAATGTTATTACCACTCCGTTCCAGAACACTTGTCCTCTTTTGCTAGCACGACTCGGGATTTGTCAATATTGCACGAAAACAACTGTGATTGGTCTTAAAACAAAGCTGGCGTCCGTACGATTTCAATGGTGNAGTAGTGTGCAATGGAGTCGTGCATTCATGAAGGAGGCGAGAACACCTACAAGCTCGCGCACATGGCAAAAGCTAAGCTTCGCCGGGAGGGAAGGCTTCGTTTGAGCATTCCCTGCTCTGACTACACCATCTCGGTTATGCGTACATTAGCTAGCGTCACACCACCAGCCCATAGTTAACTTAAGTATAATTTGGGGACAAGTAATCTGAAACAGGCCAAAAGTTGAAGGGGACAAGTGAACTGGAACGGAGTAGTAATATACATGTAGCAGTGTAAGTTTCAGAGCCGCAGGCAACGGCTTTGTAATGGTGTGTGCCCAAATCGCAAAACGTTCTTAGGTTTAGTAACGCTAGCATCGTTTCGTTTGAAACCGTCTCATATGCTTAGAATTATGGTACGACAGCTTGGTGAGCTACAAGTCAACCTCCTTTGTAGTGGCGTCCTTGGGCTCTTCCTTGTTGGTCATGTGCTCGTCGTCGTCGAGCAGGCACGACAGCACTTCCAGTAGTTCCTCATCGGAAACGTTGTGCTCGCAGCTAGCGTCCAATTGGAAGTCCTCGCCCACAGGGGGCACACTGCTGTCGCCTCCCCACGCGAACATGCTGGTCTGGTCGACGTCCACACTCGTGGGCGACTGCTCCTCCTTGTTCGCCTCGCTGGCGAGCGGGTGGCCGAAGCGAATGTGCTGGTTCCGCATGTGGCGGTTCAAGTTGCCCGTGGAGCTAAAGGTCTTGGTGCAATGGGCAAACTTGCAGCGACGCGTGGGTGTACCCATGTGTACGCGAATGTGGCGCTGCAGTTTGTGCGTCGTCGTGAACGTCTTCATGCACGACGGAGCGGGGCACGTGAGCGGCTGTAGCTCTTCGCCGTGCAGGCGGCGGTGGCGCGCCAAGTTGCTGGTCGTGGTGAAGCACTTGCCGCAGCCGCGCGCTGGGCACCTGTAGGCCTTCTCGCCCGTGTGCGTGGCCAAGTGCTCCTGCAGCGCATAGCGGCGCGCGAACTGGCGCGGGCACTCGCCGCACTGAAAGCTCAAGAACGGTGAAAGCGCCTTGCTCGAGGCAGACGACGCCGACGAGAGCGCGATTGGTTTCAATACCTCCGTCGCGAAGCGCGGGGACATGGTGGAGACGAATTGGTACACGGAGGTCGACATGCTTTCCGGTCTGTGTTGGGAGATACTTGTGGGGTCAACGTTAAGTTGGAGAATGAGGAGCTGTCAGCAAAAGCGCATCCTGGCGTGTCGTGACCGCACCTGCGTCCACTGCACCCTCTCCTTGATACAAAATTTTTCGCGACATCATCATCGTTGATGCTCGTTTCGGTGTTGCCGTTCCAAGCCGTGTGACTCTAGAAGACCTGCTTGCACCGACCGACCGCGAGGTTCGTCGGACCTTCTTGAGACGGCGATCTGATGGCGCTCAGACGTGCGCGCGCAGACAACTTCGGGTGAGTCATGCTGGCGTGCATGTGTCTAAGTGCGGCGACTGTCGTGACCGCCATGGCACCGCCACTGCCACCGCCACGACAGTCGCCTCAATTAGACATGTCCGCTGCCGTGCGGCTCGAGCAAAATCCAGCGCGCGGCGTCTACCAAGTGTGTCAGCCAAAACTTTGGCGTTGCGTGCTTTCTTTCGCATCCACTTCTAGTGCAGTGATGAGGGTGTCCGATGTGTTGGCAGCGAGCCGCTGGCTGGCCAAGCGCTTCAATTCGGCCCCTTGCTGCGTTGTGCTCAGGGTGTATTACATGTACCAATTGCCTGTTGTAGCATCATTGCCGTTGCGGCGGCTTGATTTTCTTGCGTCGCGCAATTGATTTGCACCGATGTGAAGACTGACGATCACGATGGCTGTCACAACCATGACAGTTTGGGTCTGGTGTGTTGGACATCAACACCCGTGCGCAGAATGGGCCAGCGAAGCCATTTACAGTTGATCCGCGCGGTCGGAGCAACAACATCAATACTTGTACAGTACTGCAGTAGGCAGCGCTTCAGCTTTGGTCGAGGTCGTCACTGACGACTCGTCAGCACTCGAGGCAGGGAAGCGTGCGCAGGATGGATAGTGGCGCGGATTGCTAGCGTCACAACAATGCTTGAACTGAGGCAGCCAGGTCACGACACCGCACCTCCTGCGGCAACGGACATGAAGCACGCCATTTAACAGAGCTCCCTACGGCCGCGAATCAGAACTCACGTGCGTCCATGCGGAGGAAGTCAAGACAGCAAGCAGGCCATCAGTCAACGCCCGCCATGAGTCCCCCTTACAGCCCAGCACAGCACCCACGCCACAGCATAGCACAGCACAGCAGCGAGCTGTCAAGTGTTTTGTCTTACGTTCATTCATTTTTATCGGCTTTTATCTCACTTGTGTGTCAATTCTGCAGTCGGTCGTATGCCACCAGACGGACGTCCGGTCTTCCGTCAAGCCCCTCTTCCAATTCTCGAGAGTCCACAGCTCCAGCAGTGCTGGCAGCACAGACCGTGCTGAGCATCCGTCAGGCTCGCCTGCATACAATGTCACGGATGCGCCGTCCGTCCATCCATCCAGCTCTGCTGTCGTGCTCGTCCAATCCGTTTGCCATCGGTGCGTATGCATGCGACCAGCAACAACGACACTGGCTGAGCAAACTACTGGTCCTTGGCGGCCTCCTCCTTCTTCTCCTCGGGCGCCTTGATGGTGTAGGCGGCGGCGCCCAGACTGATGACTCCGGCGGCGGCGAAGATGGCGTACGAGCTCGAGGGTCCGTCCGCGTTGTTGATGAGCTCGGGCTTGTACGTCCAGAGGCTGTGACGCGCCGCGCAGAGCACGTGGTAGCTCACGGGGAAGGCCACGAGCAGCTTGGAAGCCGGCGCAAAGAACGGGATGGCGTCCTGCGCCATGTAGATGATCGCGGGCACATCGGTGCCCACGAAACCGAGCGCACTGCCGCCCACGAAGGCGAATGACATGCCCATGGCCGAGAAGCGGTTCGCGACGGACGAGATGGCGCTCACCGGGAACTTGTAGATGGTCACGTTCGGCGAGATGGGGCGGCCCAGCGCCGTTTGCGTGGCCGAGTAGTTCTCCGTGCTAATTGCGCGCGCGAGCGTCGGCGCCATGACGCCGGCGCGGCTCGCCATCTTCTTGCTCAGCACCTGCAGACTCATTCTTTGTATGGGGTTGGTGGGAAATGGGGACTGAAAGCGAGCGGCCGACGCGGCGCCCGTGGAAAGCTGAAGAGGGCGTTGTCTTGCGAGAAGACATGCTGTTTAACAGCGGCGTGACTATATGTTTTCATTGGCAAAATGACCTGTCGGAACTAGTACCCTCTATGAATACAATCTCTGACTGCTCAAGCTCAAGTTGCGGAGACGATTAATATATGAAGGTTCCGGTGGTTCTGGACGACGGATCTGATTGGATGGTTTTGACCGAAAGTCTTGCGTTTCAGCCAATGCTGTGGGGGAAAAGATAGCGGCCAATTGTGCGGTTCGCAGCGTAGGAAACCTCTCATCGCGATGCTGGCCACGACCCTGCGCCGCACAGCGGCCTCCAAGCGCGCGCTCCCGCAGCTGCAGAGCCAACGCCGCCACGGCGGCTCGCTCAGCAAGAACAAGCACATCGAGGTGCGTCCAAAGGCGTCTTGCGTGTCCTTAACCGCGACGGAACAGTGCCACAACCTCGCAGTCTGCCACAATTAATACTGACCTCAATTGCTGCCTTCTACAACTAGAACTGGAACAACTGGCGGGGAGACTCGGAGAAGCGCTTCAAGTTTGACGGACAATTCTTCACGTCGGTGGCGGCCTGGGGCCTCGTCCCCTTTGGCCTCTACTACGTCCTGGGTTCTGGCGAGCGCGTACGGGATAAAATTGCAGCTAGAAACCCCTATGCTACGAGGCATTTTAAGGGCTGCAATTAGCTGACTATTTGCTGTTGTTTTGTGTATTTTACAGCGCAAGCGTGACCTTCGCAACGGCGTCCCGGAGAATTTTCGTCAGTAAATGGACGAGCGAGCAGAAAAGAAGTGAAGGTCTCCACCAGTTCCAACAAGGCTAGCTGGATGGATAGACGAAGCTGGTAGCTGGTTGCTGGGGCTCTCTTGTCTATTGCCGGAAGGTGGTAGGTTCGTGTAGATGGGTGAGCAGTTAAAATCGCACTCGTCAATAATCGAGTATTGCTACTGCACTTGGTGAAGAATCTTCGAGTCGGAACAATTTTTGCATCGATTTCTTGTCGTACTTAACCCGATCAATACAAGCATCGAGTCACTTCTGCACTCCAACTTTTGGGCCACCAAGTATGCTACAGGGCAGTCGAGGGTCAAGTGACCCGCATGCGGCGACGGTAGAGGCGTTCTATGCGCGTGTGATGCATCGAGTGTGTTCTTCGTATCGAGAAAAGAGCGAGGAGTTGCCTACAGACGAAACTATAGCACGACTGCACCAGGTTCGTATGGGTGGGTCTCCTCTAGCCATTCATGGACACACTTTTGAACTGCTGCTGTAGAAATGGCAGGAAAAGTTGGTGCTGTACACAGGGAGACAAGAACAACCAAGTGCAACAGCAGCAGAAGACGACGATATTTCGGTGGTCGAGTCGGTCGAGTCGGTCGAGTCGTCGAGTGACAGTGACAATGACAGCGATAGTGACAACGATAGTGAAGCTTCCGACGGATCGTCGTCTTCGTCGTCGTCGAGTTCTTCTTTCAACTCGGAAGCTGCTTCAGAGCAAGCGGTCGGTCGACCGAGTGCTCAATTGGTGAGAGTTGATGTGGGGTTGAAGAGTGATTGCGAGAACTGATTTCCGGTTGCTGGTAGCCAAGTGCCGCGACGTCGACGGCGCCGTCAATATTCGTTAAAATGGTGAGGAGAGATAGCACTGGGTTTAGTTGTGCTAATGAGGTGGAGCTCTAGTGTTTGGACGGCAAGGGACTGAGTGTGGTTTGTAATTTATGATGTCGACCAGCTTGGAGCGAAGCGAAAGCTTCATCAGTTGGATGGCTCTGCCTCGGATGATGAGAATGGTGTCGAATGGCAAGACGCTGCAGCTGATAAGGAGGTTTGCTCTAGCTTGCTCGATCAATTATTGTGCAATTTATTGATGCAGAGCTTGTGGTAACTTATGTGTTCGTTGTTTTGCTTCTCTCAGGAGCGAAGCACAGAAACACTTGAAACTTCGCCAAGAGCGATGCAAGCCGCACACGACGAAGAAGAAGGTGACACACAAGAAAAAGAGGACCAAGAGGAGCAAGTTCACCGAATAACTTGTGATGATGAAGAAGGAAAGGAAGAAGAGGTTGGGGAAGATGGTGACGAGTCACCATCAAGTCCGGCACATTCTACGACATCAACATCGTTGCTCGTCTCTGCGGAAGACCTCGCTCCCGTATCGGGGCTTTCCGGGATTAACCTGCCTCTACAGCTAGCTGCTGAGTATTCCAAGTTCGGTCACCGTGGCAAACGTCAGGGGTATCTTGGCCAACTGCACGCAATTGTACTGACGTGGCCAAGTCGGTTGGGGGCAAGAGAAGCAATTCATCCGGGTGAGCTAGTTTGGTGTTATCCTGACCTAGCGCAAGGACTTGTTGATGAGGGCGAGCTCGTGAAGGTGCTTTCAGCGGAAGACACTCTGCATGACTTGACGGTTGAGCTTGGCAACGGGACTGAGGCTACCGTTCCGATGAATCGAGTACGTCGTTTAAAGGAGTACCTTATTCGCAAGGGTACCGTTCGGTTTCGTAGCGAGCAGTAGCTGTATCATTCTCCATGGACTACCCGGTAGGTATTATCAGAACCCCACGACAATACTCCTCCCTTTGTGCATCTAACCCGTGACGTTAAGGTATTTTTGCACTTGCTCGATCTCCGTCGAGGACGACATTCAATGCCTTGAGGACGTGGTCGAGTCGAGTCGTTGGTCTGTAAGTTCCCACCGCCGCTCATAATTGATCAGGCTTCTGCTCCGAGATTGGAATGGGTGCTCAAGGCCGTGAGGTTGGCTGTTTTGGGCTTTCAGGGGGCAACACGTCTCACGTAGCGCACCAAGGGCTTCTGCAATACCAAAGCAAAGACGGTGAATGGAAGGAACGATGGTTTCTTCTAGACAGAGTCAAGTCTGCACTTGTCAAGTGCGATTCAGCTAGCCACCAGCCGTCTGGATCGTACGGGAGTGTGCTAGGTGGAGACGTACTCATCGCAGATGCCCGGCCGCTTTCGGAGGTGCAGTCTGCTGTGAGTAGTGATGGAGTGCCTGCTGAAGGTGAAGAGAGCCCAATTGTCAGCTTCAGCTTCGAAGTTAGCACTCAAGGTGGTGTGAAGATTGTCTTCCGTACCAAGTCGTTGAAAGAGCAAAGCGCATGGCTGACTGCGATAAACAAGACTTCAAGTGGCTTTACGTCTGGAGTCGCTGATCGACTGGCCGATCGCGAGTTGCTCGCAGGCAAGTATTCCTTGGTTCGGGAACTTGGAAGAGGTGCCTCCGGTATCGTGTCGCTCTACACATGGCAAGGCAGGCCATTCGCAATCAAGAAGTTCGTTCCTCAAAAGAGCAAGGGTATTCCCAATCGCCGAGCTGTTCCTGTTGCCACCGGGAGACGTCCGTCCGTGCAAATGAGCCAACCCAATGCAATTCCTGACGACGTCCGCCGAGAAGTAGCTCTGCTGAAGAAAGCCAGCAACCTTCCTTACGTTATCCGTCTGCACGATGTTATCCTCGACACTGAGAACCGACACTACTACTTGGTGATGGAGTACATGGGTGGCGGTGCCATTGCCGAGTGGGACGGCTCCCGAGCATGCTATGTCAGCTCGAGAGCAAAGAGTGCTGCCAGCGGCAGTGCTTGTCTGCTGGGTGAAAGCACTGTGCGCACATACGTGACAAACCTTGTGCTAGCTATACAGGCTCTCCACCTGAACAACCTCGCTCACCGCGATATCAAGCCTGAGAACTTGATGGCTAACGAGGAGCACACGCTGTGCAAGCTGGGAGATCTTGGAGTCGCTCACTACTTTAAAGAGGAAAACGGTGAGCTTCACGATGAAGAAGACGTCGAAGCAATTGAGCTGTGGGATATTAATCAAGGTCCGATGCCGTCTCCTTCTCTGCAGAATGCAGAGGCCAACGGTGCAGATGGAAGCAAGCGGCACCTCCGAGGCATGATCAAGTCCACAAAAGGCACGTACCAGTTCTTGCCTCCTGAATCGCTCAGTGGAGATGCCTTTTGTGCGTTCAAAGCGGATATTTGGGCTATTGGCGTAACGATGTATGCGCTGCTGTTCGGGTCATTGCCGTACTACTCGAGCGATGTGAGCGAACTCTTTGACAAGATTGAGAAGGATCCTTTGGAGTTCCCTGCATCCTGCGAGGACAACGACGCAAAGGACTTGCTCAAAGGAATCTTGGAAAAGGACCCGGAGAAGCGAATTACCCTGGAGAGCATTTTGCAGCACCGCTGGACGCACCGTAACATCGACTCGAAGAGCCTGCGCAAGCAAGTGAATGCGCTGAAGCAAGCCCCGACACTCTGTATCGAGGACCACGAGTTGGGAAGCGCTGTGTCTGTACACCAGAACCGGTTCCTGAAATTGGCAGCCGCCATTCGCCACGACACGTTGAAAGACCTGGCAAAAGAGGGCACTGCAGAGACGGATGCAGTTATGTCGCGTCAAACGGATGAAGAGTACCAGCCCAACCCAATCGACACGAAAGAGACGCAACTTCCGCAGTGGTTCCAGCCTCACCGCGAGCTCGTAGCCGCACAGATGCACTATGACTGGTGTCGTGGCAAGTCGTTGGCGGGATGGAAGTACGGCGACGTGCGGGATGACGCGCACTTGGTGCATCCTTGCATGCTACCAATGCGTGCTCTCGACGACACTGCTCGAAGCCGCAACTTTTGCTCGGTTGACGAGATCGTCAAGTGTGTAGTTGCTCTCGGAGTTCACGTTACCTACCGGTGCCCACCAAAGCTGAAAACGCGAGAAGTTCCCTTCCCAGTTGACCACGTGCACTTGTCGTGGGAGATCATGATGCTCATCGATCTGCTTGCTGAAAACTCGCACGAGGTGTGGGCAACCGAGTACGCAGCCAACAGTTGGCGCTTCGGTGCGGAATTCGACGAGGTTGCGAAGACGCATCCATCGCTCAAGCCTTACATGCTGTTGGACGAGCACGACAAGAGACTAACGCGTGAAGGTGTGACGTCAGTGCTCAAGTCGTGCATTTATCTCGGCTGCAAGTTTTCGATCTCACACCGGGGACACAAAAGCTAAAGCGGAGAGTGAGGTTACGCAAGACAGAAGACGATGGCAATGAGTTAATGCACTATGAAACACGATTATAAGCACCGTTCGTTGTATTCGACTTAGTTAGCCAAACCAAGCACACGCAGCTGCGCAGCAAAGTGTTTAAGGATAACAGTGAGGCGGCTGCCGCCGATAGCAATGCGCTTCTGCGAGATTTCACCCGCCATAGCCATGTACGAGTCCGACGGGCATTTGTAGTCACCAGAGCTGGTAACGTTTAGGCCCAAGCCACTGTAGACGACCGAGTCAGCGTACGAGTACGTTTCCAGAACAACCTCGCGCAACGCCGAGTCGGTCACCAGTGCCGTGTACAGCTCGTTGTACGTCAAGTTCTCGTACTACGAGAAGTTGAGGTTGTCCGAGATGTTCGGCAATAACGCGATGAGTTCCGTAGCGTTGCTCTGCAGTGTCGGCTTGAAGTCGTCAATGTTAAGAGCCCAGTTGTTTAAGCTGTACAAGCCACCAGCAGCGTCCCAAGCCGCATGCAGGTTGCTGAAGGCACATGGAGACACAAAGTACTCACTGTTACCGCCTCCGTCGCCGTCCGGGAAGGATTCACTAGTGCCCGTGGCCGTGTGCAGCGGTTGGTGCAGGTCTCCGAAGATGTGGATGAAGTTGCGGAGGAACAAGTTGGCAGCCCAACTGGACTTGGTCGTCTTGAACGATCTCAACTCGCCCTCAATGACAGACACCGCGTCGCCCCCCATGGTGTCGTCGAAGAGCGTCACGTCCGCGTCCTTGTCTTGCCACTTCCCACCACTGATATTGACCGGCAGATCGATGTAGTGCTAGTGGCTCATCGATGTAGTGCTAGTGGCTCATCGATGTAATAGACGGCGATAGGGCAGACTGACAGTACGAGCTCACAGACGTGCACTTGATGATGTCCATCCAGATTGCACTGGTGGTGATCTCGCCCGTGTTAGGGAAGTCCTCGTCCCACTTGGACAGAATGCTCTCGATCGTGGTGACATCGGCCGGGGCCATGAGCTGCGTGGCCACCTCGCCGACGAGCATGTGGCCGTTGTCCCACCAACCGTGAGCTGTCGGCAGAAAACCCATGGAGGTCACCGCCGCCGTCGCCGCGATACTTGCAGCGAACACCTTCATAGTCGTCGTTAGAGGTTGGTGGTCTGGTGGCGAAAGTAGAATGACAGGACTGTTGTGCAGCGATCAAGGGGCGGTCAAGACGAAGTGGTCCTGCTCGCGAATCATGGGAGATTCATCGTGCAGAGAACGTGGTTCGAGCCACGCTTTCATAGCTCTTATCTGGTCCATTGCCATCGACACCTCAATGCACGGCCCGTGCATTCATTCATGCAGCACGGGGTCCTCATGCGGTCGTCTGCTTGCCTGCGAAAAGCTGCACGGTTGGCACAGCTTCGACTCAACGACACCTCCGCTGGGGACCATTGTTTAACTCAAAGTTTTAGGGGTGATTTCAGTGTCCGTGAGGCGACCTGACCGTGTGCTGCTGGTAATCGATGCAGCCGATGGGGGGATGCAGTGCCGGAAGATTGTACCTTCTATCCTCTATAGTTGACGTTTTCTGGATACTCACTTCAGATCAATAACTAACAGATAAAACCTGTCAAAAGTTATAGTTGAAGTGGTTTTGTTAGTTGCGTCGGCGCTGCAGGGCAGTTGAATGTATTGCTTACGGAGGAACAAGCTAGCCGCAGTCCGAAGCTGTAACCTGTTCGACCGAGCGCTGGAGTTCCAATTTACGAGTTCTGAGCGAATATCTAATGCGATGCTAATCGCCTGGGTTTCACTGAGCTTGCGGTGAGAGCACAATCCTGTTGATTATGAAGGCATGGCTGCTACCGTCAAAGGTGGTTGTGGAGTGCAGTGATTGTACTCCACAACGCTCGTTTACTTGGCCTCGCAGCATCTTAGAGACGAAAGTCGAGGGTCAATCAAGTAATCCTAGCGCTTCCTATGCCTATGGATGGCGATCACCATTTGACCATCCACCAGCGATCGAGTTATATTCCCGAATTTACCATCGGCCGAACCCAGCAAACGCAAACCAATATCATCACTGCCATGTCTTCTGCTCCAAAAATTATCAACACGTACGCTGCTCTGGACAACACAGGCGAGTGCAAGCCGTGGAAGTACCAGTCTCGTCCCCTTGGCGCCGAGGACGTGGAGGTCAGCGTCTCCCACTGCGGTGTTTGCGGCTCCGACGTTCACACGATTGACAGCGACTGTTTCCCTACGTCGTACTCGTGCGTCGCCGGTCACGAGATCGTTGGCCATGTGACCCAAGTTGGTCCTAACGTGAAGGACCTCGCAGTCGGTGACCGCGTTGGTGTTGGTGGCAATGTGTGGGCGTGCTTGAACAAAGTCCCCGCTGCTCCATGCCGCGAGTGTGCCAACGGTCAGGATGTCATGTGCGATCACTTGGTGTTTACGTTTGGTGGGACGTACGCAGACGGTAGCAAGACGTACGGCGGGTTCTCGGACTTCATTCGTGTGCACAACCACTTTGCTTTCAAGATCCCGGACAACATTCCGTCGGACGTGGCTGCTCCTCTGCTTTGTGCGGGTGTGACGGTGTTCACTCCTCTGAAGCAAGAAGGTGTTAAGGCGGGCGACCGCGTCGGTGTGATTGGCATCGGTGGTCTGGGCCACGTCGCCATCCAGTTTATCAACGCTCTTGGCGCCACCCCCGTCGCCTTCTCACGTTCTGCTGACAAGGAGAAGGAGGCTCGCGAGCTCGGAGACAAGCAATTCTACAACCTCAGCAACGAGGAAGACCAGAAGAAGGCTCTCGGTACGATCGACTATCTGCTGCTCACGGCCGACGGCAAAGACATGCCGTTCAACCTGTACCTGAGCTTGCTACGCAAGTGCGGCACCTTGATCATCGCAGGTGCTCCGACCGACCCGATCAAGATAATGCCCTATCTCCTCGTCCCGCGAGTCATTCGCGTTCGCGGTAGTCTCACAGCCAGCATCCAGGACACGAAGGACATGCTGGAGTTGGCGTCGAAGGCGAACGTGCGCCCCATCATTCAGAAGCTCCCCATGAACAAGATCAACGAAGGTTTGGAGCTGGTACGCAACGGAACCGTGCGCTACCGTGTCGTGCTCGAAAACTAGGCGACTCGATGGTTAACTGCCTGCTGTGAAGGATTGTTCAACGAAATGTTACTTGATTGAGTGCTGCAATTGGTATTATTGAGTCTAGACCACTTACTTAATCGGCCAACCCGAGCACCCGCAGCTGAGCAGCGAAATGCTTAAGGATGACAGCGAGACGGCTGCCAGCGAGAGCAATGCGTCTCTGCGAGATTTCACCCGCCATAACCAAGTAGGAAGACGACGGACAGGGGTAGCTACCCGAGCTCGTGGCATTCAGGTCCAGGTTCGAGTACACGATCGTGTTCGCGTAGTTGTACGTTTCCAGAATCACCTCGCGCAGCACCGAGTCGGTCACCATCGCTGTGTACAGCTCGTTGTACGTCACATTCTCGTACTGCGAGAAGGTGAAGCTGTCCGACACGCTCGGCAACAGCGCGGTGAGCTCGGAAGCATTGCTCTGCAGCGTCGGCTTGAAGCTGTCGATGTTGAGGTTCCACTTGTTGAGACTATACAAACCACCGGCGGCATCCCACACCGCGTGCAGGTTGCTGAAGGCGCACGGCGATACGAAAGTCTCGGTGTTGCCGCCTCCGTCGCCGTCCGGGAAGGCTTCGCTGATGCCTGTCACCGTGTGCAGCGGTTGGTGAAGGTCGCCGAAGATGTGGATGAAGTTCCGGAGGAAGAGGTTGGCAGCCCATTTCGACTTGGTCGTCTTGAACGACTTGAGCGCGCCCTCGATCACGGAGACGCCATCACCTCCCATGGTGTCGTCGAAGAGTGTCAAGTCAGCGTCCTTGTCTTCCCACTTGGCCCCGTTGATGTTGAGCGGCAGATCGATGTAGTGCCAGTCGCTCATGCTCGTGATGGAAGGTGAGACAAGAGTCAAGCAAGTTGAGCTCTCGGCCGTGCACTTGATGATGTCCATCCACACAGCAGCGGTGGCGATCTCGCCCGTGTTGGGGAAATCCTCGTCCCATTTGGACAGAATGCTCTCGATCGTGGCGACATCGGCCGGGGCCGTGAGCTGCGTGGCCACCTCGCCGACGAGCATGTGGCCGTTGTCCCACCAACCATGAGCTGTCGGCAGAAAACCCATGGAGGTCACCGCCGCCGTCGCCGCGATACTTGCAGCGAACACCTTCATCGCTGCTGTTTGAACTTGTTGGTCAGGTGGCGAAAGGAGAAATGACGTCTTGGTGTTAGGACGAACTGCCAGGGGGCTGCGTAGCCGCGCAGGAGGAGATTGTCGTGCAGAGACCGGGGGCCAAGGTCACGCCACGCTTCGTGCGCCAGCCAGCGTTGAAGACAGTCTTGCATGCATGAGGTCCATTCACGTAAGCCCTTCATAAACGTGAAAGGTGCTCGTCTGCAACGGGCAGTCACCACCCACTGCTGGGTAATGTTCAACCCTCAGCGGCTTCGACTGGTCGACAGCCGTTGATCAAGGTTGAGTCAAGGATGTCAGTTCAACTGACTCATTTCTCACTTGGTGACTTCAAGAGCAAATGCTGGGTAGAACTGGGAAGCACTCGATGGACTCAATGGGGTGCAAGTGAGCCCGTCCGTTGTATTACTGGGCTACACCCACCCATTCTCGTGATCATTGTTTAGCAACTAAACTTTAGTTCGCGATCAGATTAAGCTAACCACACCTAGAATTCGTCTACAACTTATAGACGAGCTTTGATGATTCTACGCATGTTCACTACAGAGTCTGTAGTACAGACCTGTCCCTGATCAAGAAATGGGCCTTGCAAGGATCAGTACTTCTTCTTCTTGGATAGCACGGGCTTGGCGCGAATAGGTAGCAGCTTCGGGCTGGCCTGTGAACTCGCAAAGCTCTTGGCTGCTCGCTTCTGCAGCTCTAACCTCGTCAATGGTCGGTCACCGTCGTCGTCGTCGTCGTCGCTCCTAGGCGATTCCGGCTCATCCTCAGCGATCGACCCGTTCATGACGTTCGACCCGGATATCCCTCTGTCGATACTAAAGTCGACACACGCTCCTGCTGCCGTTGCGGACTGCATGGGGCTTGTTGCTAATGGTGAGCATGCTCCTCCATATCCAGTGCCAGTCGCGGGGCCGTCCAAGAACTCGGGCAAAAGTGCTCGCACGGCATTGACAGATCGCGTCGGATCACTGGGTCGTAGATTTGCTCCCAACGAAGCGCGTTGAGCCTCCGCTGGGTTCTTGTACTGAAGACGGCGTGAAAATTGCTCGATTAGCTCGTTGCTCCGCTCCTCAATAATCTGGTCGAGAGGAGTGTGTAGCGCAATATAAGGAATGGATGTTAGTTCGCGTGGCAATTGGAAATGACCTCAGGACTACTGACCGCTAGGAATTGGAGAATATTCCCTTCGGTGATCCCGTGCGCTGCTAAGAGATCGTTCATGGAATTGATGCGTGCCTAGACAACAGCCAAACAAGAGGCAGTGGGTGAGCTCACGCTGCGAACGTCAGGATTGCTGCATAGATAATAACACCGTCTTACCACCAACGCAAGCTGGTCTTCCGATTGCTTTCTCGTACGCTTCGAAGCTGCATCAGAGCCACTGCCAGTCGAAGAAGACGCTCCAACTACGGGCTTCATGAGTGCAGCCACAGCAAGAACAACGTGAGGCCGAATCTACTGGTCCACACCACGCCATGACAAAATTCCATACCGGCATGACGTCGTTGCAGCCCAGCGCGTTGTACAGCCTGTCGACAACACGTGCAAGCGGCTGAAATTCTCGGGCGGCTGCCGCACGGAGTCGTTCGATCTCTGCGTTTTCCTTCAGAATCCTAGACATATCACCACAGACGACGAATTCATGAGTTGTTCACTCCTTGTCTTGATTTTTACTGCGGATATTGACGTACTTTTGGCGCGTCTCGACAAGGTCGTCAACCATGCGCTTTCTTGCGTTGGCACTGCCGTCTTGCATGTCGCTCTTCAATCTAAGCACAAGAACAAATACAAGCAATGAAATATCCATGAGACCGTCAACTTGATGAAGCGAGAAGAGGCCATACTCACTTCTGAATTTCTCTCTCCAACGCCAGCTTTTCATCTTCGAGTTGCTCAACTTCGTTGTTGGTACTCTGAACGTAACGGAAGAGGGCGAAATTCTCCTCTTCCTTCCTGGAGTACACTTCAACGAGCTCATGGTAGTCGTCCACGCCCATTTCCTGTTGCAGTGCGGCAAATGTCGTCTCAAACTCCTGCAACTTTTCGTTGGTAGACGCGATGTTCTGCTTGTCTTCTAGCATCTACATGTTCATACGCAGCAGTGTCAGAATAGGCCACTTCATTCAAGAGCGATACGAAACATACCGTCATGTCGAGCTTCTGCAGAGTTTTCTTGAGTTGGAGCTCGTCCTCGAGCTTCATATTACCACGCACAAAGTCGTCTGAGACGTCTAAGGGATCTTGCTCAAGTATTTGCTTTCGATATGCCTCTGCACTCTCTTTCTCGCGCTTGATGATAGATGCAAGGCTCTGGTAGACTTGGTCGAAGGCCTCCTGCTCGTCCATATTTTGTCCGGACAAGGAATTCGCTTGGGATAGAATCTGTAGCGACGAGAACATGGTAAACAAATCAGTCGGCTGACCAAGGGCGTTCTAGCAGATAGAATAGCACCAAACTAAACTCACTCTGTCGCGCTCGGCTACAATCTGGGTCGACTGGCGGAAGGCCTCCTGCATCTGCTTCTGGATCTCGCGCAGGCGTCGTTGGTTCTTCTCAAACACGGTTTGGCTTAACACTCGGTTGGCACGCAGTTCGTCCACTCGGTGGCGAAGCTCCGCGTTGTAGGCGACCATTTTGCTCTCGCGGGACTTGCAAGCCGAAAGTCGGTTTTCAAGCTTCATGAGCTCTCGTTGTTCGTCGGCCATCCGAGCACGGACTGCATTGGCACCTCCGCCACGTTGATCACTCTCGCCACGCTTCAACCTCAGTTCCTTGAGCTCATCATGCACTTTTTTCCAGTGGTCATCGAGCTGGCGAAGTCGATGCTTCTGCTCTACCAGCAGTCTGGCATATTTGTCTCCTTGCACTTGCAGATTGAAGAGCTGCTCATTCTGCGCTCGAACATTTGACTTGGACATTGCCAAGAGAATGAAGTCACCGGGGGGGGGGGGGGTCTAACCAGACTAAACTTGCTGCGAGTCGAACGCGGTGGCGAGCAGCTCTCCCGATCATGAAACGCACCAAGTATTTTCGTTCCTACATCACATCTCGATTACATCGTCCACCTTCGCCTGTCTGGCCAACACGACAACAAACCCACCAGCTTCTGCCAAACCTGCAGTATCCGTGTGCCATGTCAAGGAGAACACCTCGTCAGCCCATGCTTTCAGCTAGCAACGGGTTGCACGAAAGACCAAAACTTGTGAAACCTCACAAGCTACCCACAATGAACCGTGGCGGCGGACTTCGAGTGGGTCGCGTTGTATCCGTACGTCTAGCAACGAGCTCTATCGAAAGGTTTGTACTCGTCGGCATTGACAGCGCTTGTCTCCTTTGGCAGGACGTCCGAGGCAGCTCGAATTGGGACAATCAATCGTCAAGCCCAATTGTCCAGGAGGAAGAGCGGAGAGTTCAAGAGGAGCTCATTGAAATGCTCACCGTCAAGCTCGCGAACAAGGAGAAGGAGGTGGAAATGCTACGATGCAAACAGAACGCGGTCGATAGGGAGTTTGCTGGTCACGATCGTCAATTACGACAACAGCAGGAAGAGCGTGCCCGAGTTGTTAGTGACATAACGTCGACAAACCAGGAGCTGCAGAGGCAAATGCAGCTACTGCAAATTCAGTGCCAACAGGTATGGTCGGTCCTACCAACCTGTCTTGGATAGCTCTGTCCAAACGTTAATGCGCAATTGCTGTAGTTACAAGTCGACAGCGAAGCCCAGCACACAGCTGCACTTGAACAGAGGAGACTGCGCGAGAAGGACCAAGCACAAGTGCGGCTTGAGAGTAAAGCTCATCAACAAATTGTAGACGACCTACGACGAGAACGGCAACAAAGTGTCAACGATTGCTATGCTCTAGAAAACAACCTACAGCGGATTTTGCAGGACCAGCACAATCAAAGCAGCTTGGTATGTCGGGGTTCCAGTTGAATGCTTGACGATATGGACAGCTCTTCTAACGGCGTTGCTGGAAACGCAGGTTGGTCAGCTTGAGTCGAGGTGTGCTCAACTCGAAAACGAGATCCGAGATTCTCAAGAAACCTGTCAACAGCTCCGAGAGGTGAGCATGAATTCGGCAATGACTAACTCTTGCTCTTGCTGGTCCCTAATTCCTAATTCCTGTTCGTGGTTTTTGGTGTAGGCTTTGGCAAACGAGGAGCAGCAGCGTCAGAACGTCGAAAAACTATCGAGGAAGACCGGAGAGGAGAAGATTGCTCTGGAAGAGAAGCAGCGGGCACTGATGAAGGTAATCTGATCGAATACTTAGGCCACAGTGGCAGCAGGTCGCTAATCAGTACGAATGTGTGAAATGCGAAGACGTTGAAAGGTGCCAGTTCAAGGGCAGCAACTGTAGAGAAGAAGCGGAATGAGTTGTCTCGGGTCGAGGACCAGCTGACAGAGCAGCTCACGGCGCTCAAAAAGGAAAACCTTGAGCTGAAGGCACGGAGAGGTCAGATGAGCTCGCAGACGAAGCATCTGCAAGCTCGAGTAGCAGCTCTTGAAAGCGACAACGCCGTCCAGGAGAAGAAACTGGAAGACGCCGCCATCGAGCTGGAAAATGCTCGCAAGTACTGTCGTGACGGGCAATTCCGCACCAAGCAGCTCCAAGAAGAAATCGTGTTCCTGAAAAACCGAAAGGTACCAGCGTCAGCAGCAGCGCCCGATAACAACACTTCCGCACCTCTTGACCCCCAAGTGTTTGACTCTGCCCCGGAGATCGAAGCAGCAGATGACGTGCCGTGTTGGATGAAGGGTTAACTAACCCCCCACCTCATAACATAAACTACCAGAGTAAGTAACTGGGTTAACTCGTTATGCATCGGCGACTGCAACCTTTGTAGGTGCGTCGAGCCCCGCGACATTTTCATTGCCCGCGGGGGATGGCCTCTTGCCTAGTGCACACTGGATCAGCTCCTGGATCTTGGAGGCGGCGGTGTTTTTCTTTTTGCGACGGCTCCAGGCTTGGCCGCTCACTCGCTGCGTCCGCTCCTGATCCTTCAGCACGCCCTGGCTCAGCTTCTTGTTCTTGAAAAAGTCCCGCACGCAGAAGATTGTCACCGTCTCGCCGTAGTCTGCAAATTAAAAAAGAAATAATTGTCAATAATAATAATAAATAATAATCACCAAGAACATTCACTTCGCACAGTGGAAATTGGTCTCGCGGAACTCGTTCTTGAGCACGAGTTTCTTGGGCCTGACGGGTTCGGGTTCGGGCTTTTCCTCCTCTGTCAAAAGTTGCAACAATAATAACACCACCACCAAGCGTCAATTACTACCAGTTGTCTTGCTCTTTGTATGGCCAAGTGCAATTCATGTACCTTTCAGGTGGGTGGGGCAGACTTCGGAGCGCGCCAGGCAGCACTTCTTGCAGGCCAAGTTCACGCAGCCGGCGGCCACGTGCTTCTTGTTGGCGCAGAACTGGCACGTGCGTGCTGCTGACTCGGTCTTGGCGCGCTTGGCGGGTGGCGCAGCGGCCTCCGCCTCCGCCTCCACTTCCACCACAACGACGACGTCCTCCAGCGTGCTCGACATGCTACGTACTGTAACTGGCGGTTGACAGTGTCACTAAAGTGAACTACCCGCACACAACAATATCGACTTAAAGAGGTCCCTCCAGGCCTCTGGAAAATGATACAGTATCGATTCTGCCAGGAGGCCTTCGAGAAGCAGCGACGACGTTCACGTGGCCAACTTCCCAGAGAGAAGGTCGACACTTTAGAGGGAGCTTCATTCATTCATTGCATTGCATTGGCAGAAGATGGTGACGTTGCACGTGAAGACGACGGCGGGGAAGAAGTTCTCGGTGGACGTCGCGCTCGAGAGCTCCGTGCTGCAGTGCAAGGAGGCGCTCGTGGCGTCCACAGACGTGCCCTCTGCTCTCCAGCGCCTCATCTACAAGGGCAAAGTGCTCAAGGACGATCAGACACTCGACAGCTACGGTACAATACGGCTGTATTGCAGTTATTAACCTAACGAGAGGGTGTTGTCAGCCTAACGGTTATGCTGTTGTTACTGCTCCCAGGCATCCAGGCGGAAGATACCATCTACTTCGTTAAGGGCTCAGCACACGCGCGACCAGCGAGGACAGAGGCGACCACTGCTGTAACGCCCACTACGACGATCCCATCTGCTGCTGCTCCCGCTGCTGCTGTCCCGGCGGCCGCAGCCAACCCGTTCAATTTCCCGTTGTTCCCGGGAACTGCGGGCGCTGGAGCTGGTGCTGCTAACAACGGCAACTTGTTCGGCAACTTGATGGGGGCCGGAGGAGCTGCAGGGGCGTCGGGCATGCCCGGAATGCAACAAATGCAGCAAATGCAGCAGCAGATGATGGAAAACCCCGAGATGGTGCGGCAGATGATGGACTCACCCATGATGCAGAACCTCCTCAACAACCCGGATATCATGCGCAACATGATGCAGAGCAACCCGGCCATGCAGCAACTGATGGAGCAGAACCCGCAGCTGAACCACATTATGAATGACCCGGAGCTGCTGAGACAGAGCATGGAGGCCATGCGCAACCCCGCCGCGATGCGGGAAATGATGCGGAACCAAGATACGGCGCTGCGGAACATTGAGAGCCACCCCGAGGGATTCAACGCACTGCGACGCATGTACCACGACGTGCAGGAGCCGCTGATGGACGCTGCTGCTAGCGGTGCACCTGCTCCTCGTGGACCGGCATTTACCATGCCTGGCGTTGCTGGCGGAAGTAGCAGTACCGGCTCGGCAGCCAACACGACGCAGTCTCAGACCCCCAGCTCGGCTTCGACAGCTCCTCCTGCTGCTGCCAATCCGTGGGCCGCCCCAGGTGCTGCTAGTGGTACTGCATCTACTGGTGCTGCTGGAGCTGCTGCAAACCCGTGGGGAGCTGCCGGTTCGGGCGGCATGGGCGGAATGGGAGGCATGGGTGCCATGGGAGGTCTAGGCAACAACCCGGAGATGATGGCGCAAATGATGCAGAGTCCTTTATTTCAAGCGGCTTTAGACCAGGTAGCGAACAACCCGGAGCAATTCCTCGCGCAGATGGAGGCGATGAATCCGCAGATGGCAGGTATGATGAACGCGAACCCGCAGATGCGGCAAATGATGTCGAACCCCGAGTTCCTGCGCCAGGCCATGAACCCGCAGAACCTGCAGGCGATGATGCAGATGCAGAACGCCATGGGCCAGTTGCGTGGGTCCGGACTTATGCCAGGGTACGTACGTGGTTGACACTTTGGACTAGGATGAACTTGCTGTGATGCTAACTAACTGCTTTTGATTTCTACACAGACTCGAAGGCATGAACCTTGGCAACACTGGTGCTGCCGGTACCGCCGGAGCAGCCAACCCTGCTGCCGCCAACCCGTTCGCGATGTTCGGTGGCTTCCCTGGTGCTGGTTTCGGAGCTGCAAACACCCCCGCCACCCCCGCAGGCAACCCGGAGGAGCTCTACGCGTCGCAGCTGACGCAACTCAACGACATGGGCTTCCCCAATCGCGACCAGAACACCCGCGCGTTACAAGCCACGCTAGGCAACGTGCAAGCCGCCGTCGACCGCTTGCTCGGTGGCTCCATATAGTAAGTGCTGGACAGTCTAGCGTTGATCCCAATACAAGCTACAGCCTAGGTAATTGTGCCCATAATAACACCACCCGGGGGTATAATTTCCACATACAAACACCAAGTCTACTTTCATCCACCTTACCGCAACAATAGTTTTCTCCACCGCAATGGAGAATGGCAGCAGCGTGCGTGAGCTGCTCCGCGCGAGCGCCACAGACGTCGACGCCGTGCGCCAGTACCTGCAGTCCATTGAGGCCGACGAGGTGCGTCCATCCATGCTCTTCTTTCCCTCTAATTCTGCCTTCAACACCTCTAAAACCTTGCGTCATCCTGCAGCTCAACGGGTTGCTGGACGGCATCGCTCCTCTCGACGCCAAATGTGCTCTCAGAGGCCACAAGAAGAGCACATTTCTGGTGCAAGACGACTGGCTGCCGCTGGTGCATCTCCTGGTGCAGTGCGAGTCCACGCGGCTGCGCGCGGCCTCTCGGATCATCCAAGTGCTGCGACGCGGCAGTCCCAGCGAGCTGGAGAGCATGCAGCTGCTGACAGAGATCACTTTGGGCTACTGTAGCGCCCTGGACGAGCTGCAGGAGCTGGAGAGGAAGAGAGAGAGACGCGCGCAGCACGCGCCGAGTAGGAGGAGGCTGCGGGACGAGATCCACGTGGTGCTGGACATCGTCTTCTCCTTCTTAGGGGAGGTGGTGCAAGACGACCAAGCCCAGCTCAAGAGCAACAACAAGGGCAAAGTGCTGCCTCAGTTGCTGGGCCTCGTGCCGTATTTCTTAGGCTTAATTGGAGAGCTCACTGGCGAAGAAGACGAGAGAGGGACGAGTGAGAACTTGGCCAAGTTGCTGGAGCTGCCGTGGAGCTGCCATACGGTGCCGAGTTTGCTGGATGTGCTGGTGGAAGACACAGCGTTGATGTCGAGAGAGAGCTGGCAGCAGCTTCAGGTAGGAGTGGATGGAGAGGTTTTGTGGAGGCTTGGTGGTTGTTGATTTGATGTGTTGGATTGGTTGCTGGTATTTTAGGAGAATGTGGAGCGTATGGTGACGACGTCGCCCGAGATGGCGAGTGAGACGATGAACCCGGTGATCCGGGAGTGCGTTTTGGTGGCGAATGTGGCCGGCGACCACAAGTGGATCGGCATTGCGCGCTATTTACTGCGACAACTACCGGTGCATCTGCGGCAAGAGGCCGAGTTCAATCTGCAAATGGTATGTGTGAGGTGGATCGTCGTTTTACAAAGGATTGTGTGGCGTGTTAACTAACACACCCGCGTTTTTCTTATTCATACAGAGCTTTAACCAGTCTCCACACATCGTTTCGCTTGTATGTGAATCCATTCGATCCAGCGAGCTGTCAGAAGGAGGTGACGTCGTTATGAACGATGCTAGCAGCCTCTTTGACGACGACCCACAGTGCAGTGCATCGGACCTCAAGGTAGACTGGCGCGACCTCTTCCTGCTCCTTCATTCCCTCCAGGCATCGAAGCCGATTTTGCACCACCGAACTTCGTCCTCTCGTGTCGCAACTGAAGCATCCGTGTTCACAGAGATCGAGCACCTCGCGTGGTTAATTGTGCACAGTGATTTCAGAGCATTTGCAAGTTCTGCGTCATCGAACGATGCAAGTTCGCGAGGAGCGAGCAAAACTATAGAGAAACATGTGCTCGACCAAGTAGAACTTTTGCTGAATTTCGGTGGCAAGCAGATCCATGCACGCGTATGGAAAGCCCTGCTTTTGATGGATATTGCTTTCTTCTGGATAGAGCAAAGTAACCCGACCAGTGACGACAACAAAATGGCGACCTCAAAGTCTACGTTAGCGCTGATGCTGTTACAGGCGATATTCGAGACGGTACGCTCACTAGCTCGCTTTCTACTGTTTTTGTTTTGGCTAACTTGCTCGTCTGATTTCAACAGGCACCAGAGACTCGCTCCGAAGTACTCAGCAGTTTATTTGAGCGCTCTCAAAAGCCGGCGCAGAGGAAGGTAAAAAGTGGCGAGTCGCTGCATCACGTGAGAAGAATGCAGAGATCTGACCGACACGTGTGCTTGTTACTGTCGTAGGTTGCTGGAGAAACGCTTTCACAACTATTTATTTCACAATCCGGAAAGCTCTTCCCGCACCTTAACGCCATTCAAGACTGGCTCAGGTAATGATAACCTAGGGCATTCACGAAGGGCTCTGATCTAATGTCGCCTGTGCTGTTGCGTACAGCATGCAGTTTCAACGGTCGTTCGACAGTGCTCGCGAGTTTTTCCTTATTGCCTCTCGTTTGGCAACAGTGTACAAAGGTACGCTTCTTGTGTGAACGCTGCGGCTGATAGGCTGGAGAAAATCTAACAAAGCGTGCGATTTACGTACTTTACTAGATTTGTATAATTTTCTGCTGGTATTTTTACGGAAGCTACTGTCAACTGGTAACCGGTTGCATCAACAGTTTGCTGTTGACATGTGGTGTACGTGGCTAGACCACCATCTACCTTTCAATGAACAGCAAGAAGTACGTGCTGATGAGATACCTTCTTTTGGTTGTGGTCCTATTGGATGGTGACCGACCGACGTCTGATGTTTTGTTTGTCTGCAGGAAGAGATCGTTTCTGCGCTCAAGAACAGTGTGGCAGCTTGCCACGACATCCAAGCTTGGTCGTTTGGGCGTTTGGAGCAAGTATTTCAAGGTAGCGGTGCTATAATGGAGGGATCCTTCATCTCGTTGCGGAAAAGCTCATGGGAAGAACTCCACCGGTTTCTTTCTCAAGAGGTTGGCAAATTTATTCTCCCAACAACATCGGGTATCGTGGGGTATGGAAACGATGACGATGAAGATAGCGCAGATGAGTGCGACGATGAGGATTCGCCTCATTTTCGGTTCAGCTCACTCGATGCGTTTTATCAGCAGAATGCTAGTCTGGATGGTGCAGCATCGATTGGACTAGTATTCCAGAAGCTGCTGTCTTGCTTGATAAAATTTGAGAAAGGTGCCTTTCAGTCGAAAGTTTCGTCCGAGGGTTTACGAATTGAGGGTCTCAGTGAGAATGACAGCGACATCAAGCTATGGCTCGTCGACTTGGTTTCCAACTGGAAATATTTTTTTCACTGGATTTGCCAGGACTCTGACGAACTGTTGAATCAGTCAGCACACGGACGAGCTTATGAAAAGAGTGCGTGGTGGAAGCTTGTAGCGCGAGTCTACATCGGTTGTGCTATTTGCAATATTGTGATCGAAATGCTGATGAGGAGATGGCCTACTGGAAACTCTGGTGAACGAGATACGGTCGATCAGAACCTGGCGGCGTTTCGTGCTGATGATTGCGGGATTTCGGTTTGGTCTTTGATGGAAGTGGAGTTCAGTTTGCATCGGATGGTACAGAAACTTGCTTCTCACTACGCAAACGAAATGGAAACGAGTCTATCGAAGGAGTACGTCAGGGCCTCATCGTACGGGCTTCACAGAGTGCTACAACCCGCGAAGCTTAGCATTTTGACTGCTATCGAGAGCTCCCTCCAGGAGACACTTGCGCCGAGGCCACCACAGCATGAACGACGACATGGAATGTCGTTTGAAGCTGTCATCTTCGCTCTGGACTCGTGCTGCAGCTCTCTTGGTGATGAAGACCTATTCGGGGCGTTTTATCCTCGGGATAGTGAAGCCGACAGTCTAAGCGATACTAGCTCCATTCTTGAAATGTTGCTGTGCGTATACATCAATGTTCGCGGCCGTATTATAACAGTTTCGAATGTCCCCGGTGCGGACGACGTGAGGAAGCAAGGTGATCTCTCTAGTTGTATAGACGAGGAGAGGGAGGAGTCAGTTTGCAGGTTGCAATTTTCACTCTATGCAGACTCCATTTCTGCCAAGTTTCCAGCTTCGGCGCGGCATCTCGTGGCGCCTGGGAAAAATACGAAGACAGTTGTGTTGCTGGATGCAAAAGGAGGAGAAGAGATGCTAGAGCACGTTTGTGCAGCAATAGGACGAACGTTGGAGATGATGGTTAAAACTACAAATCTTCATTCAGTGCACGATCAACTTGGACGCATGCTGCACAAATGTTCGTGGACCGGACAGCACGAGCAGTCTGACATTCAAGGAAGAGGCAATAGCAACAACTTCGTCCGTTTATCTCGCTACTTTTTGGGCGACGTCAAGGAGTGCGTTCAACTGGATGGGTTTACGAAGTTGGGCGTGTCGTGTGCCTCACTAGGCAAACGCCTACGGGATAATGCTGCGGAGATGATGGATTGCAACGTGGTCTGTTCAGATTCGCATACGGTTTCATCGCTTGCCTACGATATCTTGTGCGATAATGTTGTGTACAATCCACGGCTTCTTCGACTCCTGATGGATATTTGTCTCCCGACTCACCTTGCGCTCCACATCAAGACATTTGTGACGTTGGAGAGCAGGATTGAAGGAATCATTCAGACATGTGGAATCAACTCGGCAGAAGACGTGATCGCATCCACTAACACGATCGAGGATCGCCATCAACACAGACCAGCTCACAAGAAACAGCACGAAAAGAATGAGACTCTAGCGCGTCGCAAGCGTCTACGACGAGGATTTGATGCCAGGTCTCCTTACGGCTTGAGAGTGGATTCTGGCTCCGATTCCGACGCCAGCTACTCTTCCGACTCCGACATGTCCAACGACTCTAGTGTTGTCATCGACTCACACGTCAGATATAACCAAGACGCTTCATCCAACCGAGATCGCATCCCACACCTCCAGTCTCATGCTAGCCAAAGCATTGCCATTCTTGCTGTTTTGACTGTGCTCGAACAATCTCAATCCACGCTGCTCAGCACCATCACCGTCAAGAACAGCGGCAGCGAGACTTGCTCGTTTCCCCATTACCAGGAAATTTTGGGTTACATTCGGATTCACGAACTAGTCAACAAAGCGATTAACGACAACCGTGATTTTTCGTGGAGTGCTCGAAAAGTGTTGCTGAAGGCTCTCCATATGATTGAACTGGGCCTGCGCATCGGCAAAGCAAGTGGGACACTGCGAAAAGGAGATGACCGTGCTGAAATCGGCCTATGGCACGACACGTCACTCTGCATCTACGAGTCTTCGGTAACGTCTGCATTAAGAAATCGAGCGTGGGTTGATGGCATCAAGGATGCAAGTCAAGATTCGGGAACGAAAACCAAGGTACGCACGCTTTGCTGTTGGTTTGAGAGGTGCTTACGATGAAGTATATTCTACTCACCAACCATCTGAATTTTTGACACTAGGTATCTGCAACCTTACTCAAGATGGACATATTTTTCCTGCAAGTTCCGGGCACTGTGCAGACATGGCTTAAGGAGGTATGCGCATGTAGACTCATTCGTGCCTATTCGAAGTGTACTAGCACGTGTAATATCTCACGCTTGCGTTATGAACTTAATTGCAGACCACGGTATGCGATGCGACAAAAGAACGCTTAAAGTCATTAGTGACAATGGTGAAAGAGAGGATCGCGCCGACAGACCAGACAACCGTTCGCCATGGAAAGGCAAAGGCTCGACAGCGTCTGCTTGGTGTCGTCCCGATCGTGAGGAAACGGCGGAAGCGCCTACGGAGTCGTCACCCTGTCATTGATGCGTTTCTCAACGAAGAAGACGGCGCGGATGCGTTCGCTGACTTGGAGGATTTTATTGAATAGAGCGGGATGGCAGTGTCTTACAAGCTGCTTCTCCGACGGGTACGCCCAATTGTTGTGTATCAGCTGACATTTTTGTGTGTGTTTCAGTTTCTTAGTTCTACAATTGATAGTTGCGACGCACAAGCTTTGTCGTTTGTGGAGACTGCTTGGCCAAGTACTTTGTGAAGTCCTGCAATGTGACCACAAGAGCGTGAGTCATTATGGAGCTGATCAAATCCTCAAGTTCACGCACCTTGTGTCGGATTTTGTACTTCCCAGCCAAGGCTTCAGTGATGTGCTCGCTTTCGGCTTTCAGCTCGCTGAACTTGGAGCTACAATCTCTTGATGCAGGCACCGACGACGTCTTCTCGCGATTGAATGCAGTCATGTAGAAACGTGTTCGTGGTGTCGACGCTTGGGCGGCTTCCCAGTTCTCTCTTATGTCAACTGAGCTGGGGACTTGAGATGACCTGGACCTACTTGCTGAATGATCGCCATCAGCCAAAGCTTGCAGGTAGTAACCTTGTTGTGACAGCTCAAGGCTATCCTTCACAAGTTGCTGGAGATTTGAAAGTGATACACCAACCACCAAATTAGCAATGGAGACGTCGATGATTTCACAGGCTTCCTATAGACGTACAGCAGATTTTGCATCGTTGGTGTTGAGAGCTTGCAGTCGCCGCTGGAATGGATACAGCAGAAGACTGGATTAGACGAAATCGACTTCGGCCCACGGGAACTATTCATCATTGAACTTACTTGCATGACTGCACATTTGTCAAAGCAGGCGGCTGCTTGTTGTCGCAACTCTGGAGGACTCAGCAAGTCACATTGCAGCTGCTTCGACTCAAAGAGCTGTGCGACGCATCACGTCAAACATGGATATCACGAGGCAACTTCAAAGTGACAAGGATCACGATAAACTCACCTGAACAAACGACTTCCACTGAATGTTGCCAGGTTGTGGCAGCATGTTCGCCAGAGGAATCGAATCACCTCCCATTCCTTCAAGCTGAAGCCCGTTGTACGAGACTGCGTAGCCACGCGTGCGGAGGTAACGATAAACCTGCTCAAGGTTTTCCTTAACGACCCCACTGCACACATCGACGGTTTGTGAGAGCGGATCTCAAACATCTTAACCAACTCGTGGAGTTCACCTGTTCTTTACTTCTTCGAGCGATTGGAAGTGTTTCTTGAGTGCTGTGACTTCCCAGTCACCCAAACCCGGAATTTCGTCGGCCTTTTTGTTGTTGGCGCTCGTTCTGGATCTCGAAGTGGTGGACAATGCTTGCTGTTGAGTTCGCTTGAGGTCCTGTTGCTCTCGCTCGCCTACCTCATGAGCTTGCTTCTGTTTTCAAGCACCTACCGTTAGACAAACGACACACCAACGCTCGCACGTTCTGGCTCGTACTTGTTGTTCCCGCTTGATGGCTGCGACCTCCTTGAAAAGCAACTTGACGGTCCCTGATAACGCCTGTGGTGGCGCACCGGCAAGGGTACTAGCCGGCTTCGTGCTCGTCTTGCCACCACGATGATTCGAGATACCGCCGTGGACATCCCCATCTTCACCAAAATGCAGTTGCAATCTGCACACAGCGGTAGAAAACGGAAGTGTGAGCGCCATTATCAAGTTCCTGGCTCGTTGTCAATACTTGACCGTGCTGCTTTTGCGTGCTCCTCATCCGTGATGACATGTCGATCCAGTACGTGCAACGAGGGGATGGCTCGAATAACTTGCAAGCGGTAGTTCTCTTCCTCCACGACGGCGTTGCCGAACAGATCGAGATCTCGTAAGCGTGACAATCGACTCAACACTTCCAGCGTGCTGTGCAAGTCCTTCAGCATGTTGTCGTACAACCGGAGTTCCTGCAGAAATATAAAGTGTGGCAGCGAAGAACCATCAAGCGATCTACACGACCAGTTAGAGTCATTTATTCAAGCACCACGACAGGAAGGATTCTGCGTTACCGGATACAATTGTTCTGAGCGTAGAGCTGCTTGATACGGAAGCAGCCGTCCAGACCGTCAAGCGCCTGAATCTGGTAGAATATCGGTCAAAGTGGAAGCATCGAATGGGACTAACACCTGGAGAGACAGACGACAAACCTGATTGCCGTTGATCCAGAGGACCTCAAGGTTCACGAAGGCGTCGAAGTTGGCGATTTTGTCGATGCGTTTGTTGGCCAAGTACAGCTCCGTGCAGTTTTTGACGTACTTGTGGTTCTTGATGGGCAGCTCCGCATAAGGATCGGCGAGCCGAAGCTTCCGAGTCGTGCTTGATAGCGACATCTCAACTACCGATAGTTGATGAGAAGGACGGACAAGTAGTAGACCAACGAGGGTGACTACGGTAACATCGTGAGCAGATTTGACAACCTATTTTAGAGATGGCCAAGCCTTCCTTCAACGGTAGGACTTTTATTAGCTGGTGCTCGCTCCATCCTGACGTAGGGGTAACGTACAACCACAACGCATTGATCAACGAGATAGCAATCACTACGCGGAAACCCGTTGCTTGACGAGTAATTTACTCCAAGTCGACCGACGATGTTTGATACGTACAACAAGAAGAACACCAAAGGTGCACTAGTGGGCAATTGGGTAGAGGAGGACGCCCTCCGCGACAGGACAGGCTACTCCCGTCGAAAAGTGCCAGCGCCTCTATTCGCTCCAGGTAAGAGGGACTGGCGTTCATGGTCTGGCTTCACTTGGTCTATCAACTAACTTGCTGTTCTTTTTCTTGGTGGACAGATCGAAAGGAGTCTCGGAATGAACCGACCCACAAACGTGTTCTGTTGCATGAGACGCCTGCGAAGTTGACGTGCAATAGCCATGCTAGCGAGATCACGCCGCCACCGTTCGAAACCACGCACCAGGCCAGCACGAGGTACTCTGATTTTGCAATGGAGAAAGTCGGACCTGGGCCACGGAGCTCTCTTCGTGATCAGTATCTAGTCGAGACTGCCAGACGTCTGCAGAGTGAGCAGCGTGCGCGGGAGCGAGAAGAAGAAGAACTCGAACGCCAAGCAGCAGCACGCACCACGGTGACGAAGAGTTCATTCTTACCAGTGGATACTTCGGCGCTGACTATGAAGCGCGTTCCTCGAGGACTCAATGGCTCGCTATCTCGTCAGGTGGACCCGAACATTCAGCATCTGACAAAGGCGGAGACCGACAGCATTGACCAAATGAAGCTGGATCTGCTCCAAGGTGCCCCTGTCACCAGATACTCGTACGCGTTGACGACAGGTGTCGGACTAGATTTCCCCACGACTGTCTCCGATGGGAGCAACGTCTTTGGCCGGTCCAGCACGTTCACGAACGAGATCAACGACTCGACAAAGCGTCACGGCGAAGCTACTGAGCCTGGTTGCATGCATGACGAGCGACTCGGCGCAAGTGTTCACCAGCGCTCGGCACTGAAGAAGCTGCTTAACCTGCTAAAGGCAGACCCCGAGACAGCCCGACGTCTCCTAGACACTCTAAGGCACGGCTCAACGGTGAGTGTGAAGGCGGAGAGATCAGAGCAGCCGCAGCAAGAAGAAGACCGCGATTACATCGAACTGCACGAGTTCCGCGCGGCATTTCCCGCAACCGGAGCTGCCCTCCCGACTACCAGTGCCATTCGTGGGTTACCAGCTGTACTGACCGACAAAGAGGTGATTCACATCTTCATGTACTTCGACGCCGACAACATTGGCGCCATTCAGCTCGGACCCTTCGTGGATTACTGCGTCAGTCTCGGCGAGAAGCTATCGCCTTTCAACTCGAAGTATGCTTAGGACCAGCGCAAGAACTCGACAAGACGAGACCACGCGAATTGATAGCCAGCCCCTACCGGTAAACACGAGTTCTTCAAAAGTTTGCTACTGCTTGAAAAATCTCTTGACTTCTGTTGAGTTGAGGAACTTGGCGTACAACGGAGCGATGTCGTTGTAAAAAGGGTTCGGCCCGAGCAGAGTCGTCTGGCGAGGAATTACTGCGGACGGAGTGGAATTGGTTGCAGCTGCTGGGGGAGGAGCTGCCGTGTGTGGACTTCTTGAGCGTTTGCTGCTGGAATTGGCTGTCGGTTGAGGCAGAGTCCGAGGCGTTCGGACGGCATCCTCTTTGCTCGTTTCTCCCTGGTCTTGGTGGGTTTGGTCAGCCCGCTTACTAGATTCGACACTGTCAAAAAACCCGTCAGAGTTTGCGGTAGCTGCTGTAGGCACACTACCATTATCGTTCACTGCCACCTCAGAAGGTATCTCACTTGACACGTCTTCACCAACTCGAGTACGTGGACTCGGACGTGTTCGATTAACGTGTGAAGGCGGTCGCGGACTTGGTGGCGCTGCACCCTCCACGACTGGGTTACACCACGACGTATTGAATTTTCGCTTGCGAAACACTTGTCGAGGTGGACGAGGCTTCACAGCTTGCACGACTGCGTCATAGTTGATGAACAGCGCAGACGGCGGGTCCAGTACGTGCTCCGGTTGCACGGCCGGAGGGAAGATGACCGCTGCCGACTCACGCGAAGACACCATGTTGTATCGTGGATCATAGTGCGTTGGCCCCGGTTCCGGACTCTTGCTACGCTGGTCGGGTGCAGCATTCCGCAGCAACCGTCTCAGTAGCTGCTTCATTGTCATCGAGCCATCAGACCGATGATCAGCAGCGTGCCAGAGTTCTTCGAGGTCGCGCATTAGCGCGTTTGGGAAAATCATGCGCACCGCCTTCACAAACGACGGAAAACGAAGCACAGGAATCGGTGTAGCGTCTGTAGGTTCTTGTCCACTGCGAGACTGGACACTTTGAAGCTGGAACGCAACACTCAAGCGGCGACAAATGAACTGCTGCGTCTCACGAGCCCCACACAAATATTCGAGCAGTGACAAGAGCGGTCGACCACTGACTCGTGTCTCCATAGTCGACGTTGGGTGCCACTGCAGAAGGTGTGGATCCTTGCGTAGTGCTTCCTCACTAACGTCAACGATGCTGGTCGCCTCGAACACGGAGTTGACGGTTCTGGATTTGAATGAAGCTGATGAAGACTCGCCAGGAGCAGCAGCGGCCATCGCACTCTTGATCTTTGGCAGCATGAAGCTCGATTTCCGTCGTAGCCGCTCGATGTCGTCTTCATCCAACGACGCAGACGCTGCTGCAGCTCCAGCGATCGCCGCAGCTGAAGCTGCTTCGTCCGGGACCGTGGCTCGCGAGAAAAGCGCATGGGACAGCAGACGCTTTCGCTTTTGCCAGTTCTGCCACGCTAGGAACCATGAGCCGTCACTAACTCGACTGAACTCGACACTGTTAAGAGCCACGAGAACGGTGTACACGCCTTCGTGCGGGAACGAAGGTGCAGGACAAAGGACCCGTTCAGCCGACACGAACTTGGCGGCTACGTCGACGTGCGATACCGCTGGATCCGTTGTAGATGCTGGAGTCTCCTCACCGACCTTCTCGCTAGCAGATCCGTCTCTTCCACTATCACCTTGACGCTTCTCGGTAGTACTGGAAATTCTACCTGATGATGGCGTCTGGGTTTGAGGCACCTTTGAAGCAACGAACTCGTCCTCAGTTCGAGATGGGGCTTCTTGCTGCTCATTGTACAACTGGAACCGAACAACGATTTTCCCAGTATCGATGAAATCACGACCTTCCACTACGATAGCAAAGCCCCCGTAGACTGGACCATCCATTGGAGAGACGACGTGTACGGTTGGAATCTCTCGATACACATGGAGTGGCAAGGGGGAGTCTGAGAACTGTAGAATTACAGCACAATTGGTGAGCAAGGTAGAGGAAAACTGGAATCGTAATCGAAGTACGTACGCACCGCATTATGCTTCCCGCCGAGCCAAATGTCTACGAGGATTGGAGATGTCATCAGCGGAGTCGGATGGGGTCGACCTACCTGCAACACCTCTTTAGGAATCGGACAACGCACTTGGCCACCTTCACACACCCCGCGAACGACTTTTCTGCCACGAATACCGCTGAAAGACACTTGCACACTGGCACTGGCGCTCTGACCTCGGTTGTTGTCATCCGAGGACGTCGTGCTCATGGCAGCCGCGAGGTTTATTCCACGCAACTCGAGCTCCAGCGTCGTAGCAGCTGAAACCCAACTTGGGAAAATCTCCGTCAGTCGAGGAGACTGGAACACGCGCAGCTCCCCAGGACACTTGACGAATTCCACCCCATTCATAGCCACAGCAACCCGCACCATAACTCCTCGAGGGAAGTCAGGAACGTTACATTCCATCCGCGTACTGGATATCACAAGGAGTTTCGCTGTACGCACTTCAGCATCAACAGCCTGGGAGGTAAAGCGTGCTACAATACCATCAAGAGAAAGTTAGTGAATATTTAACACCCACGTCACAATCAAAACCCCACGTTGCTTACCGACGGCGATGCCCGTGTTCGTAAAGTTTGTACCGTCGATTGTCAGGTGGGAGGTGTAAACACCGTCCGTGGGCCGCACACGCGTGATTTTAGGAGTTAAGTAGACCCAGAGCTGAGGAATCAACAAGAAGGTCCCAGTAGAGCTAGCCAGCCGAGTGGGCGACAACCTTCCAGGCCTACCAGCTCCGTATGCCGACAATGAGAGCACTTTTTCGTAGTCAACCACGTACTGCTCGCTCACCAAAGCTATAGCACTATCGCCACTGTCTGCGTTTTTCTTCGGGCTCTTCCGTGGGGATTCCTCAAGCTCCGTTTCATCACTTTCCTCTAGGCGCTCATCAATATTCGGCGTAGGTTCGACGACCGCTTCACTCACCTTCGTAAGCTGCTTCGGTAGCGCAATGCTGTCGAAGTCGGAGCCGTTGAGAGACACGTAAACGTTCACGTGCGAGGTCTCTGAGGCCAGATCCAGTAATGGTGGAGTCGTACACACGAGACTCGTGCTGGAACGGAACTTCGCCTCCACTACGATCGTGCGTTCACTGACGAGAGTCTTCGTGTTACCATCGTCTGAAATCACTGCGAAGGCCACCCGTAAGCAACCTGAATTGACGAAGTTATTCCCCGACACGTGCAAGATGGAACCTCCAGCGATAGAAACGAACTTCGGCTCGACATCCAGCACAATGGGAGTGAGAATTGAATAACACGTCGAAGGCGCCACGGACCAGAAGTCTTGACCATTGAGAGCTAACTCGACGGCCAGTTCCGTCGGCACCAACGAGACAGGAGCCCCACGTTGGCGGAAAGCTCGGAGGAGCTTCTCCTTCTTCGACGCGAACGCGCTTTCTCGACGACTGTGACCTTGCGACTGTTTTCTAGGCGCTGGTTGAGTCGAGATGACGGAAATGATGGACGATCGCAGCGCTTTCTTGTGCTTCTTCGTCTGCGTTACAGGAGGCACGCACGCGATTGCAAGCTCTACTTCGCCCAAGGTCGAAGGTGGCGCAGGCTTCTTGGCCTTTGACAACTGCTGCGCCACATCTTCGCTGTCTTGGCGAGCGTATTTCCCGCGGATACGACGGAGTGGGAACCACGCGCGGAGGGCAAAAGGTTGTTGAGCAAGTTTGGCTTTGACAGGGAACTGGAGCTCAACATGCCCAAGACTCTCGCTCTGGTCAGCAGTCAATTGGTTTTCCAGCACGACGCGGACGGACGCTAGACGAGATGGCTCACTGCCGGATGCCCACTCAAAGTCGAACAGTTCATTCCACACTGGAGAGAAGACGCCATCTTTGCGCGTGCTCTTCAGCTGCGTCTTCCCCACGTAGATGACTGCAAAGGGGTTGCACGCATTCTTCTTCGATGCGCGTAGATTTCGTGCGCCAAGTAAAGCCACAAAAATCCCTGCAGTTCGTGTCCACAGCTTCGGTGGACCAGTGGAGCGTCGTGGACTGAAGCCACCTCCATTGCCGCCTCGGGCCTTTGGAAGTGGGGAAAACCCTGCAACTGTAGACAACGAAAGTTCTGTAGCTGTCGCGTTGGTCACGTTGAAGCGCGGCACGACACACTCAAAGCGCGACTCGGCTACCAGTTGTGCGTCCGACACTTGCATTTGACCTCGACGCTTGAAGCGAAGTTTCGGCGCCAAGCGCATGTTGCTCACAGCTCTCTCCTCGAACCCCTGAACGATCACTTCGGTCGTCGAAAGACCAGCTACAAGAGCTGTAAGCGGCGCAACCGACTTGATGGTCGGCGTCTTGTACATAACGAACGAGACTTCATCTCGTCCAAAGCGCGGGGTCGTGTCCGCTGCAGTGGCCCCACTGGAGCTCGAGTTCACCAACGCTAACTCGACACTCACAGCGATGCTGTACAGCCCAAATTTGCTCTGTGGCGAGTAGAAGTAGACTGCGTCTTCATGTGGATAAAACTCACCCGGTACCATGACATGTTCGAGATCTCGAGCTCCACGCTTCCAAGTAACTCGTACCAGAGGCGTCAGTCCTGAGCGCAGTGAAAGGCAGGCGTCGATATTGGTGCCATGCAGCGTTGTGTACGTGTTACCCGATATCGGTCCACCTTTTGGAGTCACAGCGTTGATACTGAACAGCAGCACGCTCGATACTTGACAGGCTTCAGTGAACGCCCGACCGTCGAACGACACGGAGTAGTAAACGTTGTAGGTGGTCAAGTAAGGTGGCATTCGGAACTTGAGACTTGAACTGGAAACGAAAGTCCCCTCTACGTCTCGCGCGAAATAAGCGAAGAAGCCGTCGTTGGTGCTATGTGTTCGTTGGAATCTCTTCACTCGGTTGATAGTTGCGAGTGCACGCAGCTCTTCATCGTCGTTCTTGAAGCGATTCTTCTTGAAAGCAAACAATCGCACACAAACGCGACTGCTATTGACGAACCCAGTACCAGTAACAACCACCTCACCACCTGCAGATCTAGGCAAGACACTTGGAGTAGTTTGCGTCACCGTTGGGGGGTTATACACGAGGAAGGAGTGTGGTGTCGAGTAGAATCCATCCCCCGACGAGACCTGCACGTCAAGAGTCTGAGGTGATAGCTGCAAGAGCAAAGGGTGAGGGATCTGGCACACAATGTACTCCGGATGCAGCATCAAGGGAGACAACTGAAGCAGCAGATCCACTTCCGTTGCTACACCATTGGTAGTCGGAGCTGCTTCACTACCGACATAATTCCCCCGTTTAAAGTGCTCTTCGAAGCGTGCAGTATAGCGTCGAACTTCGGAAGACCCTTCTTGTATCCCATTGAGCGGCACCCAAGCCTGCGCGAGCTCAACAGGCTTCGGCAACGATGACTCCGAGAGCTCCGCAGTCACCAACAACGGTGCGCGTCTGTCTGAAGCAATTCGGACCTCGAATTCTTCCTCCCAACTCAAAGCAGAACCCGAAGAAATCGCCGCTAGAACGCTGACTTCTCGACACGAGGCGAACAGTCTTTGGTCACCGCACTCGATACGAAGCGTGAAGGTGAAAGTCGACCACGTCGAGACGAGAGCCACAATGGAGCCACCTCCAGTCGTACCACCGACAACTGCGTTAAGATGTTTGTTGTCTTCTCTTTTCTGTGAAGAGGATGCAGCTCCGTTAGCGTTTGTTGATTGGGGTCCGATGCCAAGCGGTTGCAGTAATAAGCGCAGGTTCTTCACTGCAGCGATGCGTACGCTCAATACGTGAACCTGGTCAACTTCTCCGGGTGCTGTAAAGAACCGCTCTTTGTCGGACACTCGGACCATTATCTTGCGGTTCTCGACAAAGTGTTCGCCTTTGAGTCGAAGTGTCATGGAGTCCTGCGGTTCTTTAGGATTTTGGATTGGGGGAAGTTGTCCACACGGAGGACTAAGAGCATTCACTCGCCAGCTCCTCGGATCGTAGCAGTGAACTACGACACTGTTGGAGAACGCAACTCCACCGCAGCTCACTGCGAGTGTTGCTGGACCACTGAAAGACAACTGGGGCATCGTGCACTCCAAAGTCACAGTTGGTCCATTCCTGGTCTGCGGTGAGAGCGAAAACGCCAACAGTGTCTGGAAATCGTCGGAAGCAGAGAGCACCAATCTGGCGCGAGAAGAAGCGGAGACACTGCGAGTCGAGTCAGAACTGGTAAATGTAAATGTCACCGGGACAGTGTACGATTGAGAAGGCAACGATTTGGACCGCTTGGACGACACAGCGACGTTCGTCAGTGCATCCTTCAGCCCAGAAGTGGTGGGGTCTTGAACACCCTGAACCAGGACATCTACAGACTCGATTATTCGCGCAGTTAGATCGATTTTGGCTCCGAACGAGAGTCGACCAACTATCCATACTGCCGATTCAACGGGAGGGCCACAAAGACAAACGTGAACGCCACTGCAGTCTGACATAAGCACTTGAGTGTTTGCAGCATCTTGAACCGAGTCGTTAGTAAGCGACCCACTGTCGATAGCACCAAACCGGACGCACACGTAGCATACGTCACGTGAGGAGTCGAGAACGGCCGCTTGATCCAGTGAAGCCATGTACGTTCGAGTGTGCGCGTGCGATTCCAGTTCTGAGAGTGTTAAAACACTATTCTCGATCTCGTTTCCATCTCCATCGACCACAAACACACTGGAGTGCACTGCACATGGCTCGATTACAGCGACGTGCAGCTTTGACGGAACTGGTAACAGCGTCATCGCAAGGTGCGTTCTCGAAGGGGATTCCGTGCTTGAAATTTCGACGTTGGACGACTCGATAACGCTGGAGTAAGACGAGTAGCCACACGACGATGGTAAAACCGCGCTAAGAAGTACTTGGTCGTCCCAGTTGGACACGTCGAAAGCACAGAATCCGTCATCATCCGGAGCCATTTTCCCCGCTTCGCTTTGGTTGTCCACACGAGTGGCCGTCACCAATACGCGCTTCAAGAGCTTTGGATTAGAAGGCACCAGGAACACTTGAGTGTGGTGAAATGAGCGCTTTTGCCACCTTTCAAGTGGGTTTAGCGTCGCGTCTAAAGAGCCCAAATCCTCCCCCTCATTCTCAATTTCATCATCCTTAGCTCTGTCTCCTGAACTCGACTCTTGCTCTTCGTGGTCGCTGTGAGATTCGTCCTCATCTTCATTAATGGCAGCTTGACACTCCGAGTCTCGATGGGTCTGTGGCATTCTGGGGTTGGATTGTGCCAAAGCTACGCTGCTCTGCCTCAACCCAAGATTTTGGATCTGAACGTTCTTCTTCTCGGCTGTGGTGACGTCTTCTGGAGCCAAATACTTCAACACCGTCGATGGCGAGCATTGCAACGCAAACGGACTGCCACCAACATTCGAGCAGAAGCGGAATGTCGCGTGATGGAATTCATCTTTGATGGTCATTGCAGGGTGGAACAAGAACTCACCCAGCCGCACGAACTGCTGCGCGTTCGGCGAGAAAAACACTTGGACAGCTCCTGGATGAGGGAATTCTGGTACAGCACACGTCACCTCGTTCGCACTCATAACTCTCGCCGCAATACATGGCGATGACCCTGCAGTCCCGGGGCGGGGAGAAGACGTCGTTGTGTCTCCGCTCTCACTGCTTGGAGGCTTTGGAAGGTTGTCGCTTTCACGAATCATGACGCTGTTCTGGAAGTAAGTGCTTGGTCGTCTCATGGTCGACTGACTTGGAGTCTTAGACGGGTTACGAATTACCAGCTCCGTGCGTGAATCCGTCTCGTGCAGCAGGACGGAAGAGCTGCGTCGTCTTGTGACCTGTGGGTTTGCGTCTACGCCTTCAAAGCGGAAGCACACGCGCTCAGGTGAGTCGGTCAGTCTGAAAGTCTTGGGTAGAGTCACTGTGAGTACTCGAGAATCGGCAGCTTGACGCCCACCTAGACACTGAGTTGGCAGGTGTTTTGGTGACCACTTGACCTGGCGTGGCTCGATATCGTGGTAATAGTGGAAACGCACACTGTGCGCGATGAACTGCTCTCCAGCATTCAGCGTGAAGTCAACAAGAACTGTCGTCCCGCTCTCGCTCGAAGCATTCTCAGTGTTACAACGGGGTGTAGCCTTCGTAGTGGTCGAGCGTGTAATGCGCAGCGTACCGAGTCCAGCTAATTCCCAGTCATTGGCTCTATGAGCAACGGAAGCTCGTTGAACTTTCAAGCTCTGCTCAGCGAGCATTTGATACGTCTGAGTGCGAGCTTTACCCGCTGTGGCACCTTCACGAATGCGAGGTGAAGGCTGGATTTGCGAGGGTAACAGAGCCGCACTCTGAACAGTAGAATCGGCACCGGTTCTATCGACAAACTCCACCGGCGGAGTACTGCAGATAATAAGTGGCGAGGCACTAGCTGAGCCGCCCGGGAACGTGCGACTGTACCGTGCCGGCACAAGAACGAATTCGCGCTCGTTTACACTGGAGCGGAATCGTACGAATATCTGCGCCGTATCGAGGATGTTAACCCCCTCAATGACGAGCTGGGTGCCGCCCGAGGTGGGACCACAACTCGGAGCGATCTCGGTAATGCTCGGGGATTCGTACGAGTAGTATTTCTCACGCTCGCTTTGCCGCACCCCGAAGAGATGATAAGCGGACGAAGTATGGCCACTTGGTAGCAAAATGTCGACAAGCGACACACAAGCGACACGGAGCAGTGGCGCTCGGCATGTAACCTGAGCATTCACGTGGTCAACCTCTCCGACCATGCAGATAATCTCCGCAGCAACGTTAGTAGAAGTTTTGATAGGACTATTCCCACTGTTGAGACTGGAGGGTGGTGGACGTGTGACCCTCTCGACACCTCCCATAGGAGTGAACTGCACCTGGCACTTCGCTTCTCTTGAGAGAATCTTGAGTAGTTTCCTGCCGAGAAACAGCACCACTGTTGATCCTCCTGCTGCTGGGCCAGTAGCAGTCGCAAGACAGAAAGGTGAAGAGAAGTGTCGGAACGGAAGCAGGGCGGTGCACGCGGTGCCACTCAAGTTGCCGAAGGTTTTGCTCACATAGAGTGAGCGGGAGAACTGTTGGCCGTTTAAACTCACCTCGAGTTCGTAGAAACCCGGAGGAGCTGCTGGAAACACGCACTGCAAAGCTCCGTCCCCTGTGGCAGATGCCAGTGATTTGGCAATGAACTGCGCACCCACCATGAGGCCGTTTTCTTCGGGCCACTTGTCATCCTGGAGGGTAAAACGCACCAACAACTTGCAGCCAAAATCTCGGATGTGCTCTCCTTCGATCACAAGAGCGTCATTTGCACCTTCCACGGCTGCCCACCCAGGGTTGATCCGGCGAAGAATCGGCTCCACGTAGTACGTGAAGTGCAGAGGCCTCTGTGCCGACGTGTAGTTGATGCCGTTCAACGAAATACTCAACACCGCCGTGCAAGGACCTCCGACAGATGGAGCCACAAAGCGCACGGCTTCCCCTACAATTTCTCCTCGCACCAGTATCGACTGCAACGATGGCTTGCTCGCCAGAGCTGGGGGCGACGATAGGGTATCTGAGTGCTTCTTAGCACTAGGTCGGTCTACTTCCTCTTGACTCAGCTGAATCGAGACGGTGATCTCTCCAGTGTCCACAGTATTCCCACACCACGCGAATATCTCCGTTCCACCGCCAACCGGACCAGCTGCAGGCTCAATCTTGATCACACCCTCGGGCGGATCGTAGAAGAGGAACTTGATGCGCGTGTCTTCAAACAACTCCCCGTCGCCACGTGATAGTGCAACACGCAGACCCACCAGCTCGTTGGAAGGCCACGACGGCGTGATGCACGACAGAACACGCGTCTCTGGATCAAACAGCGCCTCGATATCCGCTGCGTGGCGAGAACCATTGGGCTTTTCGCTTTCAAAGCGAACAACACACTGCAGTAGCTGGGTGAGGCTCGGGAGGCCTTTCGTGTCTTCCACGACCAATTTCACGGGTGTTTGACCTGAAATGGGCCCGCACAGCGTTCCATGCGAGACGTAGCGTGTTGGTGCGTGATACTCGAAAAAACACGTTGAATCGCTGAACTGCTGCAAATTGTAGGACACGTGAAGCTTCGCGCGGCCCAAACGGAGCGACGGTGGAGAAATGCATCGGATAGACTCATTGTCGACCACTTTGGCGCTCACGATCACTTCAGCCTTCCCGTCGAAGGCGTCCTTGAATTGCGACGCGAATCGGACGTATATCTTGGTGTCTGGCACAAATCCCAGGCCCTTGATGACAACGACCGTCCCGCCTGAGGTTGGACCGAACGCATAGACGCGCTCTCGACCAGCAGGTGGGAGCACAAACACTGGCAGCGGGAAGGCGTGAAACGTAGCTGCAGAACTCCGTTCAGGCTCGTTGTCTTCTGACTGTCGTTCCGTAAGGATGGCTGGCTCGTAGTGCTGCTCATTGAAGGATATACTGACGCTGTGAGACCCCGCAGAGAGCTCCGGCGAGAAACACTCAACAAAGCGCTCGTCTCGAATCCGTCCTGTCGTCGGGAGACTGTTTCCGAAGCGAAAGTCTACGGTGGGGGTAGCAATGCGCCCAGCGAACTCGAACGAGACGAGAGAGCCACTACAAATGTATCCCATGCGTGGACTCATCGCTACGAGTGTTGGCGCTCGATAGTACCGGAACACAAACGGCAGTGAGGTGGGTTGGCCGTCCACAACGCTGATCTGCACGAGGATTCGCTCAGGGAGCAGCATCCCACCAACCACGTCACCTTGAATTCGACGATCTGGTACTCCGTTTGTGATGGCGGGAGCGACAGCGACAAGTGGAGCGAATTGTCGGTCCGGACTCGCGCGGAGCTGAACTAGCGACGGACAAGTCCAACTTAGTCGCTGCCGTTTGACATTCACCTCTGCAACGATGGTAGCAACGGGTACAGGAGCTGCTCTAGCTGCCACGCGCCGGCCTTTTCCTTTTGTTTTCGAGTAGTCAACGATAGCTGACTCCAGAAACAAGGTCAGTTTGACGACATCGTTAGGTTTCATGTGGACACCGTGCGCTACAACTTTCGTTTCGCGGTCGGACACGCCGAATAGTGGGGTTGCGGACGTGAGCTGGGGCATGTTGTAAACGCGGTAGTGGTCTCGTAAATTCCCCGCCCCGTGGAACTGCATGCCATCCATTGACACCTCCATGTGCACTGTCGTCAAGCCCGATAGACTGTCAACTAGAGAGCTCAGAGGTGGAACCGTAAACTCCACGCTGGAGGAGGTCCAGCTACTGGCTTCAACAGGACCATAAACCGCTTCTAGCTCCTCCTTCTCCGACGCTTCATGCTCTCTTTCCACCGTAATGCTGGACCCTAAGCGGATACGAACTATAATTTTGTCCGTGACGAGCACTGGCGTAAGGTAAACCGTCAGAACCACAGGAACTTCAAAAGCGCCAAGCGGTGGATCTACACGCGTGACTCCATACCTTGAAAAATACCTTAGAGGAATGGCTGTACCGGAGAAGTCCGTTCCGTTCAACGCGACGTCTACGTGTGCATTCTGGTTGGCGTATTCCTCAGGAAAGGTGGGGGTTGTTGTGGTAATTATCCCATCACGAGCTGTTCCTGGTACATCCTTGAACACAAGTCGACGTCCCGAGCCGTTGGGAAAGCTCACACGCACTTTAATGCGCTCCGTTTCAATGAGGTTCGTGCCGAAGATCTGCAGCTCACTGGATTGACGCACACAGGCACAGAGCGGACTGATGCGCGTTATTGTGGGCGAGCTGTAGAAAATGAACTCTAGCGGCGCCTTGGTCTCCGGGTCGTGCAGGTCGCAAAGCGTGTACTGTTCACCATTGAGAGACACGAACACACGCGCCAGTCCGACGTTGAATGGCGGCGCACAACATCGCAGCTCGCCCTTTTCAACGAAAGCAGCCACTTTACGACTCAAGGAAGGCGACTCAAAAATCACGGACGGCTGGGCGCCGTGGTCCACAAGGTGCTCCCCCTGGATGCGAATGGAGCTCCCACCCAGTGTATCTGCAGATAAAGGTATCGCAGAGCGCACGATCGGAGGAGGGTAGAAGAGAAAACACAAGTACGACAGGTCCTTGGCGAGCGGGCTAAGCTTAAGTTGCATTGCTGCAGGTAAAGAGTCCATAGCGGGGAAGAAAGTCACCCCAGCATCGTACGAAACTTGTACGATAGTCAAATGGGGAATTTCTCTTGTATTTTCCATTGAATCATCAGTCCAAGGCGGCGTCTGACACGAAATTAAATATTCAGGGTCCTCATCAACAATCTGCTGAGGTACGATCGACTCTGACCCCTTGAGTTTCACGTTGTTCTTTGGCTCGGGAGTGGTGATTCCGTTAGTCATCTGCCGCTTTACAGCGTTGCCTTCTACCGTCACGCTGTTCGAAAAGTCAAATGTAGAGAAGCGCACAAGCGGCTTGAGTCGTGGTGGGACTTTGTGCTTCATTCGGAGCTTGACGCACGTGTCACCCGACGAAGGCCCATGATGTTGTGTTAGTGCTCGTATAACTGGTGGGCGGTAGAAGGAAAAGGGCAGCGCACCCTGGAAAGAGTCTCCACTTAGCGCTATCGCCACTGTAAATCGCCACATGTGAGGTACGTTATCTCCATTGCTGTCAGTTGCTCCATCTGCGTTCATGCCATTCAGAGCTTTCATGCTCTCCAGAAAATTCGGCGTCCGACAACGTAAAACTCCGGGGGTCTCGGGCGAAGCTTCAGCTGTCACAACCTTAGCGAGACTCCCACCACCGTCGGTACTATTATAACTGACTGGCTGGAATCGCACTCGAATGCGGCGAGGGGGATCGAGACGCTGCAATTGGTGAAATGCGTCCACGTCCTCCAGAGTCAGACACGCGTGTCGAATCGTGACCGACGTCCCGCCTGCCAGACTGCTGCTCGCTGGGGAGATGTCCTCCAACTCCCGGTCGCGGTGCAGCAAGGCAACAACTCGCGGCTGTCCAAACTGCCTGCCGCCGTTCAACGAGACATTGAAGGACGTACAGCCAAACGGCAAGTTCGCTGGAACTGTACAGCGCACTTCGTTCGTGCCGTAGTACGAGGCATTGAGCTGAGCCACCCGCACCTCTTTAACCTCTTTAACCTCTTTCTTCACTGCTGCACCCACTTCCGGCAACCCCCTCTGCACGAGCGCTACCACAATGTCTCCTGTGTCCACAAATCCGTCCCCCATTAACCTCACTTCCGTAATCTGTCCACTTGTAACACTAATGCACACCGGCTCCACTGCTCGTAAAATTACATCGCGAAGCACTCGATAGCCGAATCCTTCGGGCGGCGCGTCACTCCGACAGCGGAAGAAGTCCACGCGGTTCAACGAGAGCTCCACACTCGCCGCTCCGAAGGCCATCGCGGCCGCGTCGAACTCCACCTCGTAGACGCCCACGGACGAGAGCTTCCACCTGCCTTGCCTCGTCTGCTCCGAGATGGACCCTGTTCGCTCGGACGCTTGTCGCAGGCGCACGAACACGGGCAGAGTGTCCATCTCCTCGAGTGGTTTCTGTCCGCTTTGTGTTGTCGTTCTATGGAGGACAGGAACAGGTAATTTTAATATGTTCAACGTCGCAGTGATGACGACAGCAGGGGACGCCATGAGAACACTTTGAGGACACACACGTCGAATCTCCAGAGGTTGGTGCAGCTTGAACGGTAACAAATTGGACCGCTGCTCCCCGCCATTTAAAATTACTTGGACGCTTAAAGGGACCACTTGCGGCGCGCTGTTAACTGAAGCGGAGGACGCTGCGAGACTCGTGCGCGCTGCGATCGCGCGCTTTGCTTGACCTTCGAAGCTCGGGAGGACACATTCGATCTGCGTGTCCAGCAGGAACCGTCCACTGACGTCCACCGTGTTGGAGATGGACGATCGAGATGTCCACGACATGTGCGGGTCGGTTGCGTCCAACAGGAGGCGGGTGCTGCTGTTTTCGTCCTTGTGGACGTCCTCCAGGTCCACCGTGAAGCACACAGTGAGCGCGTGCGGAGGAGGACGGAAGCCCACGCCGTGGAGGACCACGCGCGTGCCGCCGGTCACGACGCCCACAGCAGGTTCCAGCACCCGGAGACGCAGAGACGGAGCGCTGGACGCCTGCATGGCGGCAATCGAGTGAACAGATGAAAGTGAAGAGCTCCTTAATAGCTGCGTCGCTTGAGTTACCAGTCGATAGCAAACGTCGCGATCTTTCATCGTGACCGACAACGAAGAACGCGGTGACAGAGGAGATGGAAGCTGCCGAGATGCTGGAGGACATGATCAAGTCCACGCACCAGTTGGACGAAATCCTCCAACGCATGTGCGCTGCAGATGCGCCGACTACCGAACGGGCGAAAGTCTGTGCATCACAAGCTACTTGTGAGGATCTGAGCGAGGACGACACGGAGAGTGACGGCGAGTTTGAAGATTGTGTCGGTCTTGCAGGTGAAGAAGAAGTGGAGATGACAGCGAAGGAATACTTCCAGGTAAGGGATTTCCTCTGATTTATTGGCAGTTAAACTAGCTAACGGGGCTGTTTACTGTTCATTCAGACTGTCCGCAACTCGTTTCGGGCTTCGGGTGGTGGGCAGAAATTTGAGATTTCTGCCGTCGCGGTGGACACGCACAAGTTGCTGACATCTTTGAATGATGTGGGGGGAGGAGACCTGACAGTGCGATTCGCCAGCTGCACACGAGACACCTCGTTCGTGTTTCAGACATTTTCCGATGCTGAGCTGGGATCGGATGGTGCTTTTTCGACGGCACTACCGGTGGTCGCCTCTCCACCACCAGAATTCAATGTGCCGTTCAGCTACTTCCTCTCTCGATTGAGGCAGCAGATCATTGCGTGTGACCACATCGTCCCAGTTGAACGTGCCGACGCCGCAGCGCAGTTGGCGTTCTTGCTGCTGGAAGAGCAACAGCGACGGCTTCTCGTTGCAATCAGCAACCGGTTCCCGTACCAGCGAGAGTCTGTCTACTGGGTCCAGGGCAATCGCGTGTGTGAGGTACGAAAGGGGATCAATTGTAATTGCAGCTCTGACTCTGAAGTAGTTTAACGATGAGGCATGTGCAGGTTTTCGTTCAGGAGAGCGAGCAAGACAACCAGTGGGGGCTCCTACTTCAGCTGAACGTGAAGTCCCCTCTCCGAGCGCGAGTTGACAAGCAGACGGAGGTGGAAATGGCCGACACTTCCGCGGGAAGCGGCCCGGGGATATCGTCTTGCACACGCTACAAGGTGTTCCTCCCTAAGACCCTCTATCTTGGTAAAGATGCTGCGTTTCAAACCTCCATCGCTGTTGATCTCGTATTAAATGACCCAGAGAAGCAAAACAGCAGTGCCGACAAAACAACCACCGGCGACAGCGATAAATCTCAAGGTCGGGCGCGCTCGAGTGCAGCGTCGGAGCTGTCGGAGTTGGTTACTGTCTCGCTGTGGGGCTCACACGACGAGAATTTCACGTTGGAAGACAAAACCAAAGCACAACCTGACAGGAGAGCGAACAGCTTCAGGAAGGTTCAGATCGAAACGGTACGTTCTTCAAAGCTCACTAGGCGAACTTCTAGAACTAACATGTCGGTTTGTATGGATTGTGCAGCCATTTCCGAGGAATCGTGTTGTGCAGGCAGCTTGCAGTCGCTTCCACACGCTCTTTCTCAACGATATGGGGCTCGTGTTTGCGTATGGCCATACTTTGGATGGTGCACTGGGACTCGGACACGAAGTGAGCGGCTACGTGGCTCAGCCGACGCTGGTGAACTTCTTCTTCGACAATCTCATTGTCGTGCAGGACGTTGCTTGCGGTGGAGACGAACTGGTCGGCGCACATTCCGCAGCGGTGAGTCAGGACGGAGGCCTTTTCACGTGGGGCGTGGACATCGCGCTAGGGAGCGGGACATTGAGGAGCGCGTCAACACCTCAACGGATCGACTTGCCACCAGTGCACAAAATATTAGAGGATGCTGCCGTCACGACGCCGTCGACAACCGAAGTTCGCTCGGTCTCATGCGGCAGCGGGTTTTGCGTTGCGCTAACTCGTGATGGACACGCGTTTTCGTGGGGTAAGTGGAGTGACGGACGTCTAGGGCTTGGTCGCATCCCAATTATCGCTCGGACATCTCGGCGTCATGGAGGAGGAGCTGTTCGAAAACAATTCCAGTCTTTTCAACTTTCACCGAAGCAGATCCGGAATATTTACAGCGCTGGAGTGTGTGAAGACGCGCTGTTCTCGAAAGTGGCGTGTGGAGATGCCCACTGCGTCGGCTTGACTTGCGCCGGTGATCTCGTCACTTGGGGACGAGGAAACAATGGCCAACAGGGGCGAGGTGATGCCAGTGATACACTTGCTCCTACCACAGTGTTTAAAACGAGTGGGCAAGAGCGGTGGAGTGACGTTGCAGCTGGCGAGAACTGGAGCATGGCTCTGTCAAGCGACGGACTAGTGTGGACTTGGGGGGCTTGTGGTGGGGCAGTGCTCGGTCACGGTCTCTATGGCAGCCAGAAGAATGCACTACTGGCTGAGACGATACTTCAACGCCATCAACGCCTTGTTTCGCAACGCAAGAAATCTGCTACGTCGTCTTCGTCGTGTCCTAGACTGCCGCGTCTGAAGTGGATGGCACCACAGAGAATTCCTTGCTTTGATACGCCCGATATCCGCATTTGCCGGATCAGTGCGGGGGCTCAACACGCTGCCGCCATTTCAGATACTGGAGATCTGTACATGTGGGGAGAAGGACACACTGGGACTGGCAATGAAGACATGGAAGCCAACAGACTGCTGCCGTCCAGTCTGCCAAAGCTTGTGAATTCCGGACAACGAGTGGGTGAAGGAGACACTACCGACCAAAACGCTGCAGACATCGGGACGCACAGTGTCAAGCACGTCGTGTGTGGTGGTCGTCAGACGATCGCCTTCACTTCAGGCACTTTTCTTGCCCGTTCAATGAGCAAATTGTATCGCGACTCCATCGCTCGTGAGAAACTTGGTGAAGGAGGCCAGATGCCTACCATTGAAGGTGCCGATCTCGTGTTGGTCGTCTCCGGCCAACGTCTCTTAGCACACAAACTGCTGCTCGCTCAACGGAGCCCTGTTCTCCGCGAGCTCATTCTAGACGAGGAACAGCAACAACGGAATCGACGCACAGTGAGTGATGGAGACGAGTTCAGTCGAACTAAAGAGCCGTTGGAGTTGCTACTTCCGCGACTGCGAGTCGACGTGGGTCGGGCGCTGGTGGAGTTTATCTACACAGATAATTTCACCACGGAAGTAAGCAACAGCTCTTATTATCTGGTTAGTGACGTTCTGCGAGCAGCGAAACTCTACCAGCTCCCCAGTCTAGTGCAGCTCTGCCGCGAACGTCTCTTCTCGGCGTCGCCATCGTCCCTGTTTGGTACTACGGTTCCTTCTGAGGTCGCCCAATACGACGAACTAAGTGATACTATCAGTGAAGAAGCCATGGAAGATCAGGAAAGCGACGGTGGCAGCAGTAAAGTCACTCGCACACTGAACGACGACATGAAGTTTGGTCTGAGCGACGAGGTATGGGCAGACACAGTGCTGGTGGCGGAAGGACGCAGCATACCTGTGCATCGCTGCATGTTAATTGCGCGAAGCGAATACTTCCGAGCTGTACTTGCGTTCAACCGTTCTGCTGCATACGTCGCACCTGCCGATAGCAAACTGTCAGTTGTGAACGTGGAGGATTCGTATGCTGGCATTGTGCGAGTGCTTCGCTTCATCTACTACGACCAAGTTGCGCTGCCGCAGTTGAGAAGGAAGAGTGAGGATTCGGTAGTGAGCAACGACAGCGTTGAGGGCGAGGACGTGAGTGATCAGCTGCTGGAAGACCTGGTAGCAGCGGATAAGTACGGCTTGGAACGGATGAAGCGTCTATGCGAGCATGCGATTTGTGTGACGGTGGCGAACTGCCTTGAAGTGCTGGCAGTAGCCGAGTTAGTTCACGCCGCACACCTCAAGCAGGTCGCCATGAGGTTTGTGGAGACGCATCTGGCAGATGTCACGGGGCGTCGAGAGGAATTTCAACGCTTCCAGGAGGACTTTCCTCAGTTGCTGGAAGAGCTGTACGCCAGTCTCCGCGACGCGAACCGCGACGAGTTTCTTCTGCGTGTAAGTCTACTTCCTTATAATTATTTGGTCGTGATCTGGAGCTAACGAGTTTGTTTTGTAGGAATGGCATACGGAAGTGGGAACGAGTTTGGCGGCTCAGCGTGAGGAGCAAGAGCTTCAATGGGGCAAATCGTCTGCTGCAGCTACTTTTCCATGGGTACCGTTAAGCTTGACGGTAGCGTTTGGGACCATGTACTTGTCCGTGATGCATGCCCAAGAGCATGAGTTTTCTGCTGTTCCAGCCACCAACTTGGTAGCGATTGCCGCTATTGGTGGAGCCATCATGCTGGGATATCTCTAGACTCTTGTTCCTTCAATCCTGCTGGATAAGTAAGACGGAATCCAAGGTAAACTCGACTCAACTTGATGGCTTACTATTATTTGGGCGCCTACGCTTCGCGTACATAGTGCAACGAGCTCTCGTCCACTTCATCACGCCAATCTAGCCTAATGCTGTCCATCCGAGCACAAAGTGAGGCCTTCTTGCTCTTCAACGCGATCAGTTCTTCCTTTTTTATCTCAAGAACGTCCTCCAGACACTTGAGTTCGGACGGCAGGTCTCCAATCCAACATGCTTCATCATTGTAGTGGACTGCCACGGACCAGTTCACCTTCTTCTCTTTCAGGTCGTGGCGCACTCCACAGATTTCCAGTTGCTTGACTTCCACGAGATACATGGCTTCGCGTAATTCAACTCGAGTCCTCAACTCGCATTGCAGGCTTTGACATTCTTCTAGATGGGTCTCGACACTCTGCCAAGTACGACACGACTCGGATTCATTGGTCACCTGTTCGCGAAGTTCTGCGCAACGTCGTGAACAAACAAACCCCGTAGGAGGCGTGCACCATTGCGCGTCAAGCAGCTCATGGACATCATGAATCCACGCTTTAATAGCCTCGAGCTGTCCGGGAGACTGCGGCTTAAGCAGAAAGAGATCTCCAACAACCTCTTCATTCACACCCGAGGTTTTCTTCTCCTCGTTTGCCGTGTATTCCATCGAGAAGTCATACTCATCGTTCTCCTCTTCGTTGTTGTCTTCAGATTCGTTAACTTCCGATATGTTGGCGTCGTCCACGAACTGATAAGCAGCAGTTTGTTCTAGTCGATAGCGTTTTGAAGGAGTTTTCGTCTGCGAGTGCTTCCTCTTTCCAAGTGTCGACGTTGATCCCTCAATTTCCATTGTTTTCTCGGGATTACCATCACTGCGGCGATGGAACCAGACGTCCTGCCTCACTACTGCGTTTAACGTCGATTTCGACGCGTTATCGCGAGATGCACGAATGATACCGTCCATTTTCTCGACAAAGTTTGGAGACGTATCCATGGTCTTGGCGATATACCTCACGAGCTGCCGGCAGCACTCGTAATAGCGGCCAAAGTCGCCAGTGCCAGCGTTGTTTAACTCTGCTGCAGGACGAGAAAAACTCAAATCCACTCGTTCCTCAAAGTTGACGCATACTGCGTTGATCGTCGCATTCATTCGCGACCTCAGAGTCCGTTTGAGCTCCAACTTCAGCTGATCAACCATCGATAAATGAGAAATGAGGCTGCTTTTCACTGTTGAGACGCGCAGCCTCGATTGATATTATTAGGCTAGCTTGATACCGTTGATCAACGCAGAAACCCTCAAATTCTCACCGTAATGTATCCATGTTGGTTCTTTATGCTCGATAAGCTTAGTGAGCTAGCGACAAGCTTACAATATCTCGATATCCCTGAGCAGCAAGCTTCTCCATCATGCGGCGAGTGTCTGAGGCTGCAATACCCAGGTCGTTCTCGATCTCGAGCACTCGCTGTGAACCATCGCGGAAAGTGGCCAAAACTCGTCGACAGGACGAGTTGGCGCTCCATCCGACGCCGCCACTGAGGTGCCAAGCATTGCGCACCATGAGCTCGAACTCATCGTCGTTGGAGATCCCGGCGCTCAGGTCCTTGTAGTATTCGAGGAACTCGTGCCAAGTGATGGCTCCGTCGCCACGCGAGTCGGACTGCTCGAAGACGCTCATCATCTCGAGCATCGCGTCCCGAGGCTTCATCCGACCAGCGAGGACTTCAGGGTGTTGCGACGCATCGTACAAGTGCTCGACTTCTTCGACTGTAGCTTTGCCGTCACCCGAAGTGTCCAAGAGCGCGAACGCCTTCTTCACTAACAGGATGCGGCGCTTAGACATCGATCCCTGAAAAAAACGAGAAGCAGTTAGAATGCTGTAGGTAGAAGTAAACTACTTGGTGATTCTCGTCGCGTACCCGAAGTGCACGCACAAGCTCATCAACAGTGATCTTGCCACTTTGGTCTCGGTCGAAACACCGGAAGGTGCGCTCCAGTTCGTCTGGGTCGGCATCACAAATGCCTAACTGTGCAACTCCATCACGAAATTCCTGAGAGGATAGCAACACGAGAATTCTCGTTAGGGGCTGTACAGCTGACAGATGAAACTTCATTAACCGACCTCTAGCTCGATGACGCCATTCCCGTTCTGGTCCATTCGACGCAGAATTACACCTAGAGTTCGGATGCCGTTCTTGCCGCCCGCCTCTAAAATGCTGTCGCGCACTCGCTCCAGAAGCGACAGACTTCTTCCATTCAGCAGCACTCGCCCCGAACATCCAGTGACGGCACGAGCGAACTCGGCGTAGCTCAATACGCCGTCCAGATCGGCATCGTAGCGATCGAAAAGCGCCTCCGTCTCAGCCTGAACACCCACAAAGTTGAGCGACAGCGTCGCGCGTGCGAACTCGTCAAAGTCCAGGACGCCCGAGCCATCGCGGTCGAAGTTGCGGAAGTGTTTGGCCAGCAACGCGGCCTGACTGCGCTCGTCGCGGTAGCCCGACCGCACCTCGAACATTTCGCGCAGTTTGGTCTCCATCGCGTCAACTTTGCTGTCACTCATCTCAGTCGCCGTCTACAACGAACGCTGCAGCAAGAGATACTCGACAACAGAGAAACGTCGCTCAAGAAATAACGCCCGATTCATATGAAAAACTTCAGATGGAGAAGTATACTTTACCACACGACTTGACACTCAAACTACCGTCCGAAGTAGAAATTTGCGCTTGCTCTGTTTAAGGAAACGATGGATACTTTTCCAAGTGGACTCAATCAATTCCATCGCTATGGTTGACAGAAGCTATCGCGCGAAAGTAAATTCTCCGAAGAACCAGAGGGGCAGAAAGTGTGAATTTGTTGCGCAGCTCGAGCTCGTTGGCAACGAGTCGTCGCTAAGCTTACGCTGAATCTGGCATATTCCAAATCCAGGACCCATCGACAAATGGGTGAATAAAGGGTGTCAGCGATGAAGACGCGAGAGGACGCCAGGATGACCATATGCGACCGAATTGGAGCACCGCCACTTCTCAGCGTTGCATCTCTCTCGTCAATTGCACCAAGAGGGAATTCATAGACAAATTCCTCGGGATAGTCAGTCGCCCCCACTGCAAAAATGTAATTGACCGTCTTCGTCGGCAGCGCATCGAGTATGCCAAATTATTGGTACATGTACCGTTCCGAGTAATTGGTACAGTACACCCTGCGATAAGAATCCCCTTGGACAGGAATAAAACGTTAGATATACCGGTACTGTACCAGTCGGATTTGATCCTCCATGGGATTGCTCTCCGTCTATTGCGTGCATCTCAATGGGTCTGCCCTGTCGCCTCCGCAATGCACGCAGCTTGTAGCTCTTCAAGGTGCACCCCCAGTTATCTATTAAGTCAATACATTACATGAGGAATATCGACCATGACGTGAATATTTATTGTTTCTGGTCCAATTCGTAGGGTCTCAGCTGGTGCTTCTGCTTCTGTGCATGGGGCGAGTGCTGCATCTCGCGGGGGGTCGAACCCGAGGTTTAAGTTGCTGGAAGGAGGTGGACGTGTTGCTGTTCGTGCTGCATTTAGTGTCGGTGATCGCTGCTGCTTCCTGTTCGGTGGCTGTAGCGGGTGTAGCAACGCTGCATCACTCGTCCGCGTCGCTGGTAGTCGGCGCGAGTGTCGCGGCGGCGGCCTGGGTCTTCTACGCGGTGGAAACTGTGTTCGAGTTCCTGCAACTTAAGATAAGTTGCAAGGCTATCGCGCTGCTTGTGGTCCTCTCTGCTATTGAGGAGTTGGTGCTGAGACGGGGGACCAATGAACCATCGGAGCTCTTGGTGGAGACGTTGGTACAGTGGAAGGCCAGGCTTACGATGACTGTGGCGGCGCTCGCAGTGCTAAGGGTTTTGGTGTCTGGAGTAGGGACTGAAGACGGTGAGTGTTACGAGGTCTTGAAGGTTGTTGAGACCAAGAAGAGGGCGATGGAGAGTCCGCTGGACCGGGTTGGGTGGCTCTCGCAGTTCTCGTACCAATGGATATCTCCGTTTATCGCGTTGGGGAAGAAGCGTCGACTGGAAATGTACGATGTCCCGAATCTCCCGGTGCGTGACTCGACGTCTGTCGCTGCGACGCGGTTTGAGAAGGAGCTGCAGCGTGAATTTCGGTCTTTTGCGCCCTCGAAACGATCCTTCTTGCGTGTAGCACGGCGACTGTATGGTGCTGAGGTGTTTGTTTTCGCTGCATGGTCAACTGCGAACAAAGCTATTGGACTGGCGAGTCCGTTGTTGTTGAAACTCTTCTTAGATTGGGCGGGTTCACCAAACCCGTCGCTCGCACAAGGCTACTATCTAGCGGCAGCCATGGTGGGGCGCTCGATTCTTTCAGCTGTGTCAGGTACACAGTACAATCTCGCCTGGAAGAGGTTTGATTTGCGAGTTCGTGCTGGGTTGGTGTCCGCGATCTACGCGCGGACGTTGCAGCTTTCGGGACAAGGCAAGCGTCAGGCTGGAGGGCTCGGCCGCATCACGAATCTACTCTCAGTTGACGTTGGACGCATCATTGGCATGCCCAGCACGTTATTTGACATGGTGCTTATTCCAGCAGAGATCGCAGTGGCTCTCATCTTGCTAAGCAAGGCAGTCTCTGTCGCTTTTGTCGCGGGCGTGGCAGTGTTGGCTGTCATGCTGCCGCTCCAAACTGCTTTGGGACGTAAGATCCAGCGTGTCACCGCGGACATGATGCGTTTTCGTGATGAACGTGTAGGCCTCGTAGCTGAGAGTCTCAAGGCCATCCGTACGCTGAAGCTGCTAGGATGGGTGACATCCCGTCTCGAGTCCATGAGCAAAAGTCGTTCCCTCGAAATGGGAAGACTGCAAGTACGCAAGTATCTGGACGCCTTTTGTGTCTTCTTCTGGGCATCTACGCCAGTGATTGTACAGGTCTCAGTCTTTGCCACTGCGGTTTTCGATGGACGAGATATATCGGCTGCGGATGCCTTCACTGCAATCGCACTGCTAGATCGACTCATCTTCCCCATGAACTACTTCCCGTGGATTATCAACGGGTTTCTCGAAGCAAAGGTGTCAGCGCTACGTATTCGTGGCTTTCTTTTCGACAGAGAAGACGAAAAAAGGAGCGCAATTGTTGAAGGGAAGCTCAACACAGACTACGAGTCTCTATCCACTGAAACTTCGACACAAGAAGGAGGTACTGACGTTGTGAGTATTCGTGAGTGTGAGTTTGGGTGGAGCTCGACGGAGGAAAACACCAAAGAAGAAGACGACATTGATGGATCTAACGCAGAAACGCCTCTTCTAATGGAGGATTCGCCTTCATCACAGTCAGCACGGCTTGCTGCTCACCAGTTCGTGTTGCGCATCAAGCAGCTGGATTTACGACCAGGATCGACGTACGTGGTCTGTGGCCCCGTAGGTGCGGGCAAATCGTCACTTTTGCTTGCATTGCTTGGCGAAATGCCGAAGCAATTGAGCTCGAGCAGCAATCCAGCTTCTTATTACAGGCGACGACAATCTTCTAGTTGCTCGTATTCTCCGCAGAGTCCATGGCTCTTCCGTGGAAGTGTCCAATCAAACATTACTCTGTGCAATGAGGACGATGGAGACTTTGATAGAGAAGACAATCGTGCTGACCTCGCCCAGTATGAGCGTGTTCTACGCGCTTGCGAGCTCAACGTGGATCTTCACAGCATGAGGCCACCGTACAATGTGGCTGAGAGCGGCAGTAACTTCAGTGGCGGTCAGCACGCCAGAATCAACCTTGCACGTGCTCTTTACCAGCGAGCAGGTCTCTACTTGCTGGATGATCCACTCAGTGGTTTGGATGTGACCACTGCAAGCAAAGTGATTACGAACTGCTTCATGTCGGGCTCCAGCATTTTTCCTGCAGATGCCGCTGTAGTTATCGTGACGCACTCGCTTCATCTGTTGCCGCTCTTTCCTACCGACGCGCAGATTGTCGTCATGAGTGAAGGCTGCATCATTGAGCAGGGGACTTACAACACTTTGAAGGCACAATACCCACCCAGTCGCTTGATGACCTTACTGAAGAGATCCCCAAGCGAAGATCACTCTGAAGGTACTGCCGGCGATGCGTCCACAGCACAAACAGACCGGGTAGCGAAGGAAGAAGTGGAGCATACTGAAGTTGATACGGAGTCAGAGAAAGTGACGGAGGACCAACCAGCTCCTAAAGAGGACGAAGAAGAACACCGGGAATATGGAGTAGTGGGCTGGCACGTTTGGAAAGCCTACTCGTTGGATGTAGGCTGGGCACTCTCGGTCGTTATATTGCTGTCTGTGGTAGCCATGCAGATTTCTCGCAACTCGCTGGACTGGTGGATCGCTGTGTACACGAACGGCAAGCACTCGATCACACCGCGCGAGTTTGCAATGGTGTTGCTGTATATCGCTGGGGCGAACATAGCTGCCGTATTCTTCCGTTCATTCCTCTTTGCTTACGGGGGTCTGCGTGCAGCACGTGCTACGTATAACAAGCTAGTGCAGAGTGTGTTTGCTGCCCCACTGCGATTCTTTGAGCGTACACCTACCGGACGTGTGCTTAACAGACTGAGCGGGGACACATACGCCGTTGATGAATCGCTGCCGTTCATTCTCAACATTTTCCTGAAGGATGCAGCGAATGTAGTGGGTGCGCTTGTTATTCTCTTCTACGGGAACCGCTTGGTGCTGCTGCTGCTTGTCCCGTTGAGTGTTTTGTACTTCCATTTGCAGCGAGACTATCGCCCGAGTTCGCGTCACCTCAAGCGACTGGATGCAGCAACGCAGTCACCACTGTTGGCAATGTTTACCGACACTCTGGACGGTCTCACTGTTATTCGTGCCGCAGGCAAACAACGGCAGTATGCCCACAGCTACGGAGTGCGCTTGAATCGTAGTCAGCGAGTTTCCTTCCTCAGTTCGACGACAGGCGCTTGGTTTGGACTGCGTCTGGACATGTTGGGCGTCTGCGTGACATCTTTCGTCGTCGTGTTCGCCGTGGCGGACTTCAACCTCACCGGCGCTATAAACCCTGGTATCTTAGGACTTACGCTCACGTACGCGCTCCCCATTGTAGGAAAGCTGAACTCCATTCTCAACAGCTTCGTAGATACGGAGCGTCAGATGATCGCAGTTGAACGCGTCAAAGAGTACACGGATTTGGAGCCCGAGGAACGTGTCGTTGGGACTGGAGATCTCGCCAAGGCGAGCGAAATAGCCTACTTCTGGCCTACAGCAGGACATATCTCGATCAAGGCACTGACAGTGACGTACACCACATCCACTCAAAACACTGAACGACACAATAAGTTTGGAGATGCAGATTGGGAGTGGGTAGGCCCGCGAGTGGCAGCTCCAGCCCTCAAATACGTCACGTGCGATATCCCAGCGGGTCAGAAGCTGGGTATCTGCGGGCGGACAGGTGCCGGGAAGTCCACGCTGCAGAATGCTCTGTTCCGAGCTGTCCCGTGGGAGCGAAGTGGTAGTATCATGATCGACAACGTGCCATTGGACTCACTGGGTCTCCAAGATCTGAGGTCACGGCTTACGTACATCCCGCAGGATGTAGTGCTCTTCTCAGGAACAGTGCGATCCAATCTGGATCCTGGTGGGGCTCTCGACGACGAGAGGCTTTGGTCGGTGTTACGTAAGTGCGGTGGGCTGGCGAATGCTATCGCCAAGCTAGACCGTGGTCTGGATACTGTCGTTGGAGGTGGTGCTGAAGAGCAAGCGGCAACGTTCAGCCAGGGGCAAGCCCAGTTGCTTTGCATCGCAAGAGCGCTACTGCGACCGTCCAAAGTGCTCTGCATCGATGAGGCCACTGCATCAATTGACCACGAGACTGAGCGCGCCATTTCAGAGGTAGGCACTTCTAGCATCATTGATATTTGTACGGGCATTAACCATTCCTCTTTCTGGTTGTGTGCTCAGGCAATTGCATCCGAGTTCGCGACGTCCACGGTGTTAACGGTGGCTCATCGGATATCAACAATCATGCACTGTGACCGGGTACTGTTGCTCGACAATGGTCAAATTGCTGAAAGTGGCGACCCAAAAGAACTGGCACAGAACACACAGTCTTTATTCTACCGTTTGGCGAACATGAGCGAGTCTGAGTTGCTTTAAGGTGAGCACATTCGAAGAGTTCTGCATTAGTTGTTCATTTATTGCTTTTAGGCTAGCCCAACGATCTAGAAGATGGTGCCTTGGCTTCCTTAGCAAGTTTTCGGTCTAATTTTTCGGTCTTGGCACGCTTCAGTAGCGACTTTTTCGTGGGCGAAGCATTCTCATCTTGGTTACTTGCTGGGTCAGCTGCAGTAGTGGGGTCGGCCTTTGTATCAACATTTGCAGGAGCGTCTTTTGATGTCGCTTTTGCGAGTTTCTTGGGTGCGTCTTTGAAGATTTTGATCTTGTAGCGTACAATCCCGCGGATCAGATCATCTACAAACTTGGGCAGCCACAAGGAGTCCTGGTACTGAAAGCCCTCGTGACAGCGGCATTGAGTTAAACTGTCCCGCGAACTTTAGGTAGTTTGATGAAACATACCTTTTCGATTGCTTTGAGTAACTTCGTGTGACCTCGAACATTTGCCCAGTCAAGCGGGCACATCGCAGCCTGTTGAGTAAACCAAGCAAGCGAGTCAGCAGGTTTTAAGGGCCTTCATAATTCCTACAAGTATGAGAGCAGCGTCGTCGTACGTCGTAGTCCTGAACGTATAGATCCTTCACGTCCGAAGCACGTAACAGCACCATGCTAGCATCAATGTGACCAGCCCAACACGAAAGATGTCTGCCAGCACGAGCACAATCATATTCAGAATACGTTTGTTTCTGCAAGGCTTTCATCGCTTACAGAGGTATACTGCTGTTCTCGTCCAGGCATCTTGGACTGGCACCTGCCGCCAGCAAGTAATTTATGACTGGTGCTGATCCGCCTTTTGCTGCCCTGAACAAGTCGAGCAACACACACAATTAGGTTGATCGAGAGTTATGTCCACCTCTTCAATGTACTGAAGTATAAGATATTTTTCACCAGTGCAAAGGAGTTTGGTGGAGCTGTCAGCATATGCGTCACGAATAAAAGAGTGGTGAAAATCTGTGAGCAAAACGAATAAACTCAGGTGTTGTTGCGTACATTCCACGGATCCAGTTTGCTGTCCGTCGGACTTTCCCCTTCAACTTCGACAAGATGCTTCACGCGTCTGATATCCCCCTTTATCGATGCCCAGAAAATGTCAGATAGAACGCATTCAACGCTTTTGCTTCCAAAGTACTTCTCCATTGGAGTCAGGTGCTTTCGAATCTATAATAAAAAAAAACACACCATCCGTTAGTCTTGTTAGCGCTGGTAGAGAAATACAGATAACACAGCAGACATTTACTCTAACCGTTGGGAGGATGCGAATTTGCACGGGCATGCGATTTCGTTTAATGGATTTGGCAATGCGCAGCTTCATCTGGAATTTGGCTTTCTCACGGTCCACAAACCCTGTCTTCTTCTTCAGTAACTTGTTTGTTTTGGTAGCTGCTGCTGCGCCATCTCTAGGCTCGTTGCTATTTCCGCCTGCAGTCTCTGCAGCTTCTTGTACTTTAAGTCTCTCCTCTTCCTCCTTTTCTAACAAAGCCTGGCGCTGCTGGATACGTTCCTTCTTGGATTTCTGCTCACGCAGCAAGAATCGAAGCACACAATATGAACTTCTAAACCCATCGCAACCTCAATCCAATACTAAAAGCTCACCTTTTTCCTTGATGACGATTCTGCTCTGCTGCTTTTGTCTGTTTTCTTGATCTTCTGTGCTTTTTTTTCTTCTGGAGTTGTTTCTCTGTCAGTCGTTGCAGAATCGAGAGGTGACGACTCCATTAGACCTAGATCCGCCGCACCCACTTCCTCATGAGGGTTTTCCTCTAGCGTCCCTGGTGAAGTCGTGTCTTCAGTATACGGTGTATTGTTGCTATCTCGCTCCGACCTCCAGTACGCTTCTTGACTAAACACATTCGTAGGGGACCCTCCTCCTCCATAGCCGTCGATTAAGTTCCCTTGTTCATCGTAGTAGTATCCAGCCGTTTGCTCCGTCGTGAGTTGGTCCAAGTACAGTTGCTGATCCTCTTCCGGACTATAACCCAAAGTCTGTGGGGTCTCACTCGCGTACATTTGCTGTTCTACCCCATACCCCCCACTAGCATTATAGTCTTCTTGTCCACCCGCCTCAACATTAGTGTCGTAGCTGTACTGGTACTGGAAGGGGTCACTACTGGTATAAGCACTTTCTTGCTGCGAGTAATACCCATCATACCCTTCTTGCTGCTGGTACGAAGCATAATAGTCTCCTCCCCCTTCTTGCTGTTGCTGGTAGTAATAGTCTGCGTAACCAGAGGCGTCGTAGTCTTCAGGATACGTATATTCCGCCCCTAGTTCTGCATTAATCACAGAAATATGAGGCCGAACTCTTCTGCAACTTAACAGAACTGCACAATTATACGTTTCTTACCTCCATTCTCATTGACATTACTAGTATTCCCACAGTCTTCCTCCATGCCAAACAAAGGCAACAACACTTTTGCTCACGTCGTTTCGCGACAGGCATGATTATGCCGTATACGGTACTGGTACCATAACTGTGCCAAGAGATTTGTGACTATATTTTCGCATGTCATTTTGAGGTCGAATATGGAGTTTTTCCGCCGGCTTGGAGAGCACCACGAGGCGCTCAAGAAGAAGATCCACAGCACGCGGGTCCCTCTCTCTAAGAATGGGCAGCGCGTGATGGGTCTCGTGTACTTCACGGCGCCTATTATCGGCGGCTACTACGTCATGAAGTGGGCGGAGCGTCGATCCGACGCCAATTTCCAACGCGAGGTACGAATTTGCCTCGAACGCATTATTTGAGTACTACAAGGACGTTAATCGAGTACATTTGTGCAGGAGACGGAGATTCGTCGAGCTGCTGGCAACAATGCCAGGTATGTGGCACAGCAGAACCAGCAACTGAAGAAGATGCTGCACGACCAGCAGCAGTAGGGGGAAAACTCAAGTAAGCTTAGGCCAGTCCATAATGACATTTTGGTTTGTTTTTTCTCACTCCCATACAAATCTAGAATCGTGGTTTACTCTAAGGACGTGAAAGTGTCGACTCGCTCCGGCAGCAGTTGTCTAAGCCTCGGTATTTGACTTCTTGCTCGACTTGTCAGAAATCTTCCCCCCCTTTTGTAGCCGCCACCTTGGAGCCCACACACTCATCATCATCAGCCTCAACGATGTCGAGCTCCGGGTTCTTACAAGCAGCAGCCTTGAGCTCGCACGGGTTGGAATACTTGATGCCGTCGGAACCGCAAACAAGTAAATCGACGTTGGGACAGGCAGTCGAGCACTTGGTGCTAGGCGACGAGCTGCCACTCTTTTTCGTGCTGGCGGACTTGTCCTTGGCGTCTTTGCACTTTGCCCGCCTCTTGTAGCATTCGTTCGAGTACGTGTTGCCTTGCTCGTCGCTTACTGGGTCGTACACGTCGAAGCAATACTGACGACAGGAAGAACTGTCGACTTCGTCAGCAGAATCTTCCCCAGCCGTCGACGAGCTGGCTGAGTCGTTTTCACGCGACTTCTCTAACTCGTCAGCACCCTTCTTCTTGTCCTTGCACTTTGCTCGTTTCATGACGCACTCGTTCGAATACATTACTCCATTCTCATCATACACGGGTCTCATCACGGCGAGACAAGCGAAGTTGCAAGACGAATCCCCGACAATTCTCCATTCATCGACAGTGGATTGCCAGCGTGGACGATTGTGGTGGTGGTGGCAATGGCCACGAGCACAAACCCGATGGTGGGCTTCATGTGTGTTTGCCTCGGCTCGGGAGACGACGGGTTGTACTTCACTTCTGTAAATTTAGCAGTGATACCTCGCCATTACTCACGTGTTGAGGTTACATGTAAGCTCTAACCTCAGTACCGTGAACCTGTTATATCTTATAATGAAAGTTACTGCTTGGAGATATCTCTATAATCTGATGTCCAATGTCCAGAATGGTTGGCAGACACGATTATTGATAGTGTTTTACACTGTCATATATTAGTTCCTAATAAGCAGCAAGTCAACGTTGCTGCTCCTTTCCACTCTCTTAATCTCATTTCGTCTGTTGACGTCTCTCATCCGCAGGCTTCTGCCAGAGGGGTGCTAGTACCCATCTACCCATTTGAGTTCATATGGGCAGGATTTTCGACCTTCAGATGGCATTCCGATACAAATCCTATTGTAATCAAAGAGGCACTCTGCAAGTACAGTAATCTGCGTCAATACCGAACGGGTATATAACTTATAACCTCGCATATTTTATAGGTCAGGTGCAACAACGCGACGAGACGGAGATGGGCAAGTGTACTGAGATAAAAATCCATCAGACCTCGACTGAATTTGTTTTACCAATCATGTTCAACAACCCATTTGAAAA